>CAJNDS010002147.1:77500-145000 GCA_905221605.1 Symbiodinium natans
GTTCGAGGCTTGCGTGGAGGGCTTCCCTAAACCCTACACCCTAAATTCTAAACCCTAAACCCTAAAACCCTCCTGAACTCTAAACCCTGAACCCCAAACTGCACCATATCGTCAGGCCACAAGCCCAGAACCCTCAATGCCCCCCATACCCGATCTCCCAACTCCAAGCAAAGCCCCTAACAACCGCTCTAAGCAGCCTAACAGGAGTTCGGGTCTTGTTGCGGAAAACGAGCTGAAGGGCAGGAAAAAAATAAGTTGGCCTGCTGAAACTCCTCGACGTTCTCTTCGGGCGCCGCCTCCGTGGCCTTCAGCGCCTGGGGCAAGGGTTTAGGGTTTAAGGTGTCGGGTTTAGGGTTTAGGGAGGCTTAGGGTTTAAGGGTTAAGGGTTAAGGGTTTAGGGTTTAAGGTTTAGGGTTTAGGGTTTAGGGTTCAGGGTTCAGGGTTCAGCGTTCAGGGTTTAGGGTTTAGGGTTTAGGGTTTAGGGTTTAGGGTTTAGGGTTTAGGGTTTAGGGTTTAGGGTTTAGGGTTTAGGGTTTAGGGTTTAGGGTTTAGGGTTTACGGTTTAGGGTTTAGGGTTTAGGGTTTAGGGTTTAGGGTTTAGGGCAAGAGCGCAGTGGGGGAGCTGACTTGGGATCGCAAAGCGCCTCTCTGTGTTTCTACCAGCCCTCAAGGAATTTATAGGAGGTTTTGGGGGGGGGGGGGGGGGGGGGGAAGAATAGCTGAATGATCCCCGCACCTTCTACGCATCTCCCAACCACGCAGTGGTATGGCTACTGGGTTCAAAGTCAAAGGGCCTGGGATCTGACATATGGCCATACGGCCAGGAGAGAACTTTGTTAAAAGCTTGGCGTTTCGCGACTTCTCCACATCAAGCCCGAAGCCAAACATCGCAGGGATGTGGGACCTGAGCGTAGCTCCTTCTTGGCAAAAACGCCTGGCTTCAAATTGGCCAGCTGTGATGAGCAGCGCCGGTAGCTACTGTCAGCTCTTATGGCTTCTTCGTAGGGAAGTAGAGGGTGGGGATCCCTTCCATAATCTCCGAATTACAGGGTCACGTATGTTATGTAGGGCTTAGACCCCGCCATGAACCAGTAAGATAGGTTGGGCTCTGGGGAACCCTAAACCCTAAACCCTAAGCCTTATACCCTAAACCCTAAACCCAAAACCCTGAACCCTAGACCCAGCATCCGACTAACAGGAGAACCCGGGGCAGCACCCGGAGATTTGGCGTTTTGGGATGCTTTGGGAGCCCCTAAACCCTAAACCCTAAACCCTAAACCCTAAACCCTAAACCCTAAACCCTAAACCCTAAACCCTAAACCCTAAACCCTAAACCCTAAACCCTAATTCGGGCCCGAAGGGTCGCCTCCACATCGACAGCATCCCCGGAAGCGGTCGCCATGCCTTTCACCTTGTTGGTGCGGGCAAGGACCTGCTGTGGCTCGAGCCGAAAGCACCAACCTTCGGCCATGTTCAAGGCAGCAAGTGAACAGGGGCTTAGGGTTGAGGGTTGAGGGTTGAGGGTTTAGGGTTTAGGGTTTAGGGTTTAGGGTTTAGGGTTTAGGGTTTAGGGTTTAGGCCTTGTACCCAGAGACTCCAATATCCCTTAAGGAGTACTATTCCTTCAGTAAAGGCAGCAAAATGTACAGGCCTTGTAGCCGAAACGTTGCAAAGGTCTCCGCGGCCACATGAGAGCAAAAGCAGCGTTTGGCTTTGTTCAACGAGCGGCCCTAAACCCCCAAATCCCTTTTGCCCTGATCCCGAAACCCCATCCAGCTGCAAACCTGCATCTCTAGCGCCCAATTAAAGAGGCCCAGTGGGGGCTGAATGCTCGAGGGTTTTGAGTTTAGGGTACAGCACCAGCGAACTAAACAAATTCACAATCTTGCAAGTTGGTCCATCGGAGTCTATATACCTACATACATACAGACAGACAGACATACATACATACATATATATATATGTATGTATGAATATATCATATACTTATATCACCTAGGAGTCATCTTTTTTGCCTTTGGCTTCTGGCCAGAAGTGGTCTTCAGTTGCATGAGTCTTCTCGGCTCGGTCCGAGTCGGCCTGAAGATCTCATGCATGCCAAAGGTCTTCTTCTTTAGGGCTCCTGACAGCAGAACCATGCGCGGCTCCTCAAGCAGGAACGAACCGATGACCATGGAGTGTCCCAACCAAACCAAGCACAATGCGCCTGCATGTAATGCTGTGGTCTAGCCAGGTACACACCATGGTAACCAACAGGGTGGGTTCATCTTCGAGGTCAGTGCGGCAAGAGACGCAGATTCCCCTTCGGCCTCACTTCATGCCCCAGGTTCCAGTGCGACAGCGGCCACGTGCAATCCTGCTTGCGAGTCCTGCGCGCACGGCGCAGAGCAGCGGAAGAGGAGGAGCAGGTCCGTGGGCTCCAGCTTCTTTCGGCTAGGGAAAGCCTGGGCCAAAGGCCTCTCACGCGGAAGGGTTAAAGCACTTCTGGCAGAAAACCCTAAGCTCGAAAACGAAGGCTTCCCGCAAAGTTGCACCGATCGGCTGGCAATGTTCGGCAACACAGCGCACGAATAACCAGAGACATCAGGAACAGCATCCTGCATTCAGGATTCAGGGTTCAACGAGCTTGCACATCTCTTGCATAGACGAGAAGCTCTTGTGAAATATGGCAGTGCTGAACCAACCATAACGCATTGGGGTGGACACGGGCTGCCGGGAGTGCAGAGCCGATTCAGCAGCGGCAGATGCACCACCGGCAATGCCACACAAGTCGAGCGGGCCTCCAAGCAACATCCAAGCCGCGCGCTGAATGTAGCTGGACCTGCCGCTAAGCCACCGGCAACCGATTGACTCGAAAGAGCTGGGGGCGGGAAGCCTGGATCACCACCTGGCTTAGCCGGAAAGCCATTGCACAATCATCAAGCCTGGAAGGACTGCCTGGGAAGCCTTTCTTAGGCTAGCGGCATCTAGTGGCTGGCTCCGGACACGCCCTCCTGAGGCTCTCCAATGTCCCGACGGAAGGGTGCAAGTGCGCCAGGGAGGCAGCAACTGAGGCACCACCACACTTTTGAGATGCATGCACGACCAGAAGAGCCAGCACATTATGACCGAAGGGTGAACTCTTCTCGGCAGAACAGGCTACAGCTACACGGAGCCCTCTGTTGTCGCAGTGCTTGCCAGCCTTGCAGCTTTCCCAAGCTAATCGCTGTATCCTCGGCGTCCCGACCAGCATCATGAACTCACCTGCCTGCCACGTGTCGCAGGACGACATCAGCTCGTTGGTAGCTGCCTGCTTACCACAAGCTCCCGACAGAGTCGGCAGCGCAAATGCATCGTTGCGACTTCGAGACCCCACCCCTGCAACTGCAAGGAGTCAGCTCAGTGTATTAGCTTGTGGGCGATGGACACCCGAGCTGGGCCAAATATGGCTCAATGCTTGCAGATCAGCACCACCCGAACACAATGGCACCACAAAGGCTCACCAATGCTGGCATGGGAACGAGCAGCTCAAGGCGAGAAACTGAAGCAGACTCTCGTCACTGTGACTCTCCCAATCAGGCGGAACCTGTGGGACCTACCCGCTGCCGACGTCGTTGCCCAAACCACAGCCACAAGCACTCGGCCAGAAGGTGCCAGCTTAGGCTTCGTGGCAAACGCATGCATGCCACGGGGATGGCTCTCAGTTTGCGGGTTGGCGCTGCTGGCAACAGGCGACAAAGCCGCTCGGCCACAGCGAAGACAGGGCGAATCCTTCCCGAAAGGAGTGGCAAGGGAAATTGCCGGACCGTTACCCAGAAATCGCTGGCGGCCCTGCCCACGCTCGCACCAAGGCTGAACTGTTCTTGGAATCGGTCCCCATCCTTGCCGGCATTACCGAAGCTGTCGGAGCCTATGCTTTCGCTGGGCCAGCTGGAAACAGACAGGAACTTCGTGGAATGCGGCCAGCACGTCGAAACTCGCAGTCAAGTCACCGAAGCTTCGAACTTCAAGCCAACGTGCCCGAAGGCCCAAAACATTTCTTGAGCGCAGGCCATATAGCCAAGGGGGGGCCCTAAGGCCCGAGGGTAAGGCTTCTTCTCTGCGTGACCTGCTTGTTGACGTCAGGTTCTTTCTCAGGCGCTGCGAAGACGCACTAACATGACCTGGAAGTCTACGGGAACAAGCTTCTTGCGAGTCATGGCACCAGCAACAACCCCTTGTTCAGCCAAACCTCCCTCGGGTGATCTGGTGCTTCAGCAATCGCATTATACCACCTTATTCAACTGTGACTTAAGCTGGCCACGGCAAATACACGGCTGCGAAGAATGCGCATGCATCATTGGTGCAAAAAGTAAAAGGAGCGCGACGATTCATAACGAAGTCTTGTGATCACGAGAGGCACACAAGCAACCAGCATGCACATGATGAGCACTGCTGCCTTGCGCGACGAAGCCGGAGAAGTGCGGCCAACGAGAAGAGCTAAGCCAGATGTTGAGCTGGGGAATGAAATCGCAGGTGGTGGAAGGCACTGACTCAGCAGCGGCAGATGCACCACCGGCAATGCCACACAAGTCGAGCGGGCCTCCAAGCAACATCCAAGCCGCGTGCTGAATGTAGCTGGACCTGCAGCTAAGCCACCAGCAACCGATTGACTTGAAAGAGCTGGGGGCGGGAAGCCTGGATCACCACCTGGCTTAGCCGGAAAGCCATTGCACAATCATCAAGCCTGGAAGGACTGCCTGGGAAGCCTTTCTTAGGCTAGCGGCATCTGGTGACTAGCTCTGGACACGCCCTCCGAGGCTCTCCAATATCCCGACGGAAGGGTGCAAGTGCGCCAGGGAGGCAGCAACTGAGGCACCACCACACTTTTGAGATGCATGCACGACCAGAAGAGCCAGCACATGATGACCGAAGGGTGAACCCTTCTCGGCAGAACAGGCTACAGCTACACGGAGCCCTCTGTTGTCGCAGTGCTTGCCAGCCTTGCAGCTTTCCCAAGCTAATCGCTGTATCCTCGGCGGCCCGACCAGCATCATGAACTCACCTGCCTGCCACGTGTCGCAGGACGACATCAGCTCGTTGGTAGCTGCCTGCTTACCACAAGCTCCCGACAGAGTCGGCAGCGCAAATGCATCGTTGCGACTTCGAGACCCCACCCCTGCAACTGCAAGGAGTCAGCTCAGTGCGTCTGCCTGTGGGCGATGGACAACCGAGCTGGGCTTAGAGTTTGCGGATCAGATCAGCACGATCCCAACACCATGGCACGGCAAAGACTCAGCAATGCTGGCATGAAAAGGAACAACTCCGAGCGACAAACTGAAGCGGCAGCTCGTCCCTATGATGTTCCGCAGCACAGCCATCGGGCACTCGGCCAGCACATGCCAGCTCAGGCTTCGCGGCAAAGGCGTCTGAGTTTCCGGCACGGGCAGTGCGCGCACGACTTGCAGTCTGTGGTTTGGCGCTACAAACCTCAGCCCATCTGCTCTGCAAGCTTCTTCAAAAACGAGGCTGCATGATCACAACGAGTGCTGTCGAAACGAATGGCTGAGTCTGTGCCATGGCTGTGAAACGAAACAGACAACGCACTTCTGCCGATACTGATGACGTATGAAACGCGCAAGCGACCCGTTGTAGGAATCTATGACACAGAGGTTTTGTCTGGGACTACAAGTCACTTCAACACACAACGCTCCAACTTGCCGCTTTGTTCTTGACTGCGTTGAAGCGACCCATCAACAGCTTAGCTTTGCACAATCGCGACGTTTGCCAGAGAAATATGTATGGCGCCTTTCCTGGCTCCTCCGATTGCAAGCCGCCTGCATACGAAGGAGCAGGGGAACCAATGCTGAACACCTGAGTATGTCATGCACGGACTGCACATCATGCGCGTTGCAAAGCTGCACTGAAGTGTAAAGACAATCCATGACTGTGACTTGGAATGGTCTGGCACGACTCCTGAAAGAGGAGAGGCATCGTTCTCAGACTGGCCCGAGTCAGAAAAGCTAGATGCGACTCCAGGCCCAACCACAGCTTGCCGATATGCTGGCCGATGACAGCCAGAGCTCATGCTTGAGCTCGGCCGGATACAGAGGCCAAACAAAGGGCTCTTGTGAGCAACAAAAGGATAAGGGCCGAATTGTTGGAGCAAAAGCTTAACGCATGGCACTATTGGTTGTCACACGCGTGTCTGCATCCAGAAGCCACACTGCTCACTAGCGTCCTCCAACGCAAGACAACACTAGTTGCAAGTGACGGACACCTGCACACTGGGGAACAGTCCTGCCCACAACGCAGCCAAATGACACGGGCTTGCGTGTACTTGCATTGCCTTGTTGGAGATCTTTTTCCGCACGGTGATCTGCCCAGCCCTTGGACTGCACCGCAGGTCGAAAGCCCTCACTACACAAGGACAGCAACCCGCCCCTTAACATGAACTGCGACATCTGCGACAAGCCTTCTGCTTGGGAAGCTGACTGTGAAACGTCCAAGGTACTGCCAGCAACTGCGATCTCAAAGCTTTCAGCTCAGAGTCAGATTCCAAATTCCTGGGCAGGAAGGTGTTCCTCTCCAGTTCACACGCAAAGTGGGAGTAGCATTGCTAAGGCTATCATAGTGCGGCGTCGCTTCTCGCGGCTGCAAGGAAATCGGAAGGACGATTGTGCAACTGCGCCCCTCGAGTGACACACGAGGCGCATGAGTTCTGCACTTTCAAAGCATCACGATGCAATGTCCAAGAGGTCAAGGTCGACTTTGCACCTCATTCTCCTACTGAGGCTGGTGTTCTAAAGGGTTCTTGTGACATACAACAAGCTCTCAGCCGAGTTGCAGCATTGTGGCTGCAAACTTAACCTTGGAATACTTTAGAAGTGCCCACAGACTTGCCCCTGTTCGGTATGGATGTCGGCATGTTGCCAAGACTGGAAGCGAAAGGCCATGGGGAGCCGGCACCTCTACCCAAACCCGCACCACCGAATGTGATGATGCATCTGCATACGTGGACTGAAGTTTATAGCTGCACTCAACCAGGGAGCACAGTCAGGCTACGCACATGTGAGGGTGTTTGAGTGTACCGAGACCCTCAACTCACCGAAAACAAGCGAAGGACCAAAGCAGCCCGTGTAGCGCTCACCACGCTGTCTTCTCAAAGACCGAGACGGATGCCAGACACAGGCCCTGGTGACGCCGCAGCTCCGTGTCGGGTGTCGGCATTCACATGCAGCTGCTTCAGGCTGTGACCATTGAGCCGGCACACAGCCCGCGGTGCAGAAGAGGAGGAGCAGGTCCGTGGGCTCCAGCTTCTTTGGCCTTGGGAAAGCCTGGGCCAAAGGCCTGTCACGCGGAAGGTGTGAAGCACTTCTGGCAGAAAACCCTAAGCTCGAAAACGAAGGCTTCCCGCAAACTTGCACCGATCGGCTGGCAATGTTCGGCAACACAGCGCACGAATAACCAGAGACATCAGGCACAGCATCCTACATTCAGGATTCAAGGTTCAACGAGCTTGCACATCTTTTGCATAGACGAGAAGCTCTTGTGAAATATGACGCAGTGCTGAACCAACCAGAACGCATTGGGGTGGACATGGGCTGCCAGGAGTGCAGAGCCGATTCAGCAGCGGCAGATGCACCACAGGCAAGGACACACAAGTCGAGCGGGCCTCCAAGCAACGTCCAAGCCGCGCGCTGAATGCAGCTGCGCCTGCCGCTAAGACACCAGCAACCGATTGACTCGAAAGAGCTGGGGGCGGAAAGCCTGGATCACGACCTGGCTTAGCCGGAAAGCCATTGCACAATCATCAAGCCTGAAAGGACTGGTTGGGAAGCCTTTCTTAGGCTAGCGGCATCTGGTGGCTAGCTCTGGACACGCCCTTCTGAGGCTCTCCAATGTCCCGACGGAAGGGTGCAAGTGCGCCAGGGAGGCAGCAACTGAGGCACCACCACACTGTTGAGATGTGTGCACGACCAGAAGAGCCAGCACATGATGACCGAAGGGTGAACCCTTTTCGGCAGAACAGGCTACAGCTACACGGAGCCCTCTGTTGTCGCAGTGCTTGCCAGCCTTGCAGCTTTCCCAAGCTAATCGCTGTATCCTCGGCGGCCCGACCAGCATCATGAACTCACCTGCCTGCCACGTGTCGCACGACGACATCAGCTCGTTGGTAGCTGCCTGCTTACCACAAGCTCCCGAGACCAGTCGGCTGCGCAGATGCATCGTGGCGACTTCGAGCTCGGCAAGCTCAACTTGGCCTGGACCCCACCCCTGCAACTGCAAGGAGCCAGCTCAGTGTGTCTGCCTGTGGGCGATGGACACTCGAGCTGGGCCAAGTATGGCTCAATGCTTGCAGATCAGCACCACCCGAACACAATGGCACGACAAAGGCTCACCAATGCTGGCATGGGAAAGAACAGCTCAAGGCGAGAAACTGAAGCAGACTCTCGTCACTGTGACTCTCCTAATCAGGTGCAACCTGTGGGACCTACCCGCTGCCGACGTCGTTGCCCGAACCACAGCCACAAGTGTTCGGCCAGAAGGTGCCAGCTTAGGCTTCGTGGCAAACGCATGCATGCCACGGAGAGTGCTCGCAGTTTGCGGGTTGGCGCTGCTGGCAACCGGCGACAAGGCCGCTCGGCCACAGGGAAGACAGGGCGAATCCTTCCCGACAGGAGCGGCAAGGGACATAGCCGGACCGTTACCCAGAAATCGCTGGCAGCCCTGCCCACGCTCCGCTCGATGAGCAACTTTTCAGATGCAAGGTAGACATCCCAGAATGCGTGGTTTCTGGCTTCAGCCAGACTTTGCATGTAAGTAGCCCATCTTGAGCCGGAGATTCTTAGGGTCCCATGTCTGCTGCACTAGCAAAGCGGCTTCATGTTACTGGCTTGGCGATTGCCGATCCCATTCATCTCGCCCCTCACAGATGGGCCACGTCATTGCCGTGAGAACACGGCGCCACAGGCAGCCAAGAAAAACGGCAACAACTCATCCCATCACTGCCTTACCGACTGCAGATGCTAACGGCATTCCCATTCTCATGGCCCACTGTCCCAGGCGACACCACGGGGCCCGGCTTGGCGGCCGGCACATCAATGTACGTCCAAGCCCCCCGCGCGCCTTCAAGCGCACCTTGAATCGAGACCTTCAGGCCAATCCTGCAAGCTGCATCTTCAAGCTCAGGGATGCCAGCATGACGCTCAAATGTGGTTCTTGTGACATTTTCATGAGTGTTATGGGCTCTGCATTCCATGTCAGTAGCAGGGGACCAGGGCGCAAAGGACCCAGGATCATTCAGCAAAACAACACTACTGCGCCTGCATGTCAGATCGCGGCCATGAAGCAGAGATCCTGGGCACGACTCTGGGGTTATCGAATCCAGCATGAAACAGTTACGCACGTAAGTCATGCAGCAATCAAGCAGCATAGAGCGTGCAAATCATGGTACGTACTCATGCTAGAACGAATCTCAGGAATGACCTAAACCCGAAACCCAAAACCCTAAACCCTAAACCCTAAAACCCGAAACCCGAAACCCCAAACCCTAAACCCCAAACCCTAAACAAGAACCAACCTCCTGCTGAGATCTCTTGGGAAGGCCTCGGGTCGGTGCCCCTACTTTGAACCTCCTTTGCATCACCGCCAAGGCGCTCTTCAGAACCCCCACCCCACCCCCCCCACCCAAAAAAAAACATAATCGTGATAATATTGATAACAACAATAAACAATAATATACAAAAATATAAAATATATAATATAATATATATATATATATATCACTTCCTATATTGCCCTGAGATTGAAGAATATTTCTTCTTTGTTTGGTGGTTCTTGAGCAAATCGTAGCGTTGAGGTTTGAGCTGCAAGGCTTAGGGTTCAGGGCCTCGGGCCCTCGACCACAGCCCCACTGGTAAAACTAACTGCCGCCAAAAGTCGCGTGACAGAATCTTGCAGTCTACTGCCATGTCGTGGTAATGTCCGGCCATCGTAAGAACCTATATCACAGAGCCAAGGCTGCGATCTACGAAGCGAAAACGAGCCATGAAGGGCTGTGATGCTTGGGAACATGCCGGTCTGCCCCTGCACGTAGGGTTCTACAAGTCTGAGATGGATTCTTGGGGTCCTGGTTAGAAGGACCCCTAGTATTTGGGGGACGATATTCGGGGTCCCTTATGTCCGGAAACCCCCTTCTGGATTTGCTAATGTCCGAAGCACATCATAAGGCAGAGGGAATCCAGCTGCACCAGGGTCCAGGTAAGCACTTCCGATTTGCTTCTCGGGGGACCTTAAGGAGTAACTCAGAACTCTGGGGACTTCAAAAGTCTTGCAGTGGCCTGGGAAGGGCAACAAACCTGTGTCAACGAAGCATCCCTGGCTCCCCGTTCGAGATGGGTATGCAAACAATCTTGTCCTTGCGAAAACGGTCATGCATCAAAAGCACTGGTTCTCAAGCGCAGACCGGCAATCGGACCCTTTTTCGGCTTCAAGGTCAAGCTGCAATGTCCCAGAAGCTCAAAGTCAATCGAGAAGCACCGGAGGCAGAAAGTGCCGCAGTGAATGCAGAACCGGCTTTGCAAGTCGACGGCGCGGCCTGAGCGACCTGCGTGCGATCTGCACGGTCTGACCTGCGCCACATGGACGGCCCGGACGGCCAGCGGAGCAGCCCGCGAACCCGTCTCCGAACCAGTCCGTGCAGGCTGCACAGCACCAGAGGGGCTTTGTGGGGCCTGCGCAGAGTGCTGCATCGCAGTTGTGGGTTCTCACTTGCAGCATGCTACTGGTACAGCCTCGTGTGATCGGCCCGACATCGTTGGGAGGCCAGAACTTCAGGAAGCAGCTCTTGGAGGATTGGAAAGCGTTTTGGGCTACTAAGCCAGCCTTTGCCCCGTAGACAGAACAGGCAACCAAAAACACCAAGCATCACTGTGTGGAGGCCGTCCAACTCCGAGGTGCGATCTTCCCCGTCAGAAGACTTTATTGAGCGGCGCGAGTGCCAGCCCCAGTGGCCGCAGAGCAGCGCGCAGCGTGAAGCGATGCGCGGTGAAAATCTTCGTGACACTGCTCAGTGACACCGAATCACACCACACGATCCTCAGAGATGAGATGTTTGCGAGAAGATGCTGAAGGTTGCACGCATTCGCTCCCTCACTTGTGGACACTCCATGGTCATCCACGATTCGACGGCAGGTGGTCAATTGCAGCCGCTGAAAGATGGGCAGCACGACGCCCGAGAGGGGCGCCGCTGCGCCGCAACTAATCGTGAAGCGAATCGCAGCACGCGGCTACTGGTCACCAAGCTGGCTAAGAGTCTACGAGGCGCATCCGTGCAAAAGCTGCAACGCAAAGCTCCACACAAGTCTGCTTGGTGCCCCATCAGGGCTGGTCCGCGGCTTCAAGCTTGCAGATCGTGCCGCGAGATATCGTGGGCGGCGGGCGCCTCTCAATCCCGAGCTCCTTCCCATGCACCGAAGCAAACCCATGTCTAGGAAGCTTAGGTGTGGGCATGGGCTCTACGAAGGCTGCGCTGCCTTCAAGTGGCTTCCACTCCTCCACCCTCTGCCAAGGCTGCATGTCAAGGACCTCATCTTAGCAAGCCCACACGCCGAAGTCTCGACGTAACTTGAACTTCAAGAGCCTTCCTGGCCTCAGAGAAAGCTTCTGCGAGCTTTTCAGTTGCAACGGCTTCGAAGAACGTCTGGCGACTTCTCAATTGCGACATTCAGCTGGCCCTTGCTGAAGGTGTCTGTTGACTCAGATCAGATGCCTGCGCATGCGCTTGCGAAATGGTGCCAATGGGTCTTGTGCATGGGGTTTGTTTCTTTTCTGAATCGAGGCTTCGAGGTTGGCGCAGCACAGCCATCATAGACCTTGGCAAGCGATCTTTTGTACACGCGCTGACGGTGACGGCCATGTTGCTGGCCCTTCCAAGAGCTTTTGGCTTCCGACCGGGTCTTGCAGCGCCCGCGCAATGCCTCTGCGGACATGACACAGATTTGGAACCTCCCCGGACTTTGGGGCATAAGCAGGCCAGCGCTTAGGAACGTCACCACTCTGGTGGTACCTTTGCTTGATCTCAGCCAAACCCCCGCTATGAGGGCTCCGGGAAAACACGGCATCCAAAAACCACTTGCAACCATCATCATCCTTAGGGAAAACCGTTTTCGTGCCTTTTTCAAGCCATACCTTCTGCATCTTGCCTCGATTGCAAGCGATGTTCCACACAGCTGGTACGTCGTTACGACCCCCGTGGAAGACTCTTCGACGTGGCGGGAATGCAGGAATGCCTGCCCTGCCTTCAGGTCCTTCTACATTCTGTACGCCGTCCAGGAGCTAGTGACGGAGACGCCGTGCACGAAGCCCGGCGGGAGCAGGTAGTCGTGCCGAACTCACCAAAGAGAATTGAAGCACCTAAAATACCTCCCCCGTCGATTGACGCTACGCCGTGAGGTCCAGAAAAAGCAGGTTGCAGAGCCAAGAAAGACGGAGAAGACCCTTCCAGCATGGAGGGCACCGTGAAGGGAATGCTGGAATGCCTGCTCTGCCTTCAGGTCCTTCTACATTCTGTACGCCGTCCAGGTGCTAGCGGAGACGCCGTGCACGAAGCCCGGCGGGAGCAGGTAGTCGTGCCGAACTCACCAAAGAGAATTGAAGGACCTGAAATACCTCCCCCGTCGATTGACGCTACGCCGTGAGGTCCAGAAAAAGCAGGTTGCAGAGCTAAGAGAGACGGAGAAGACCCTTCCAGCATGGAGGGCACCGTGAAGGGAATGCTGGAATGCCTGCTCTGCCTTCAGGTCCTTCCAAAAGCTGTGAGCTGCCCAGCTGCTAGTGACGGAGACGTGCACGAAGCCTGGCAAGAGCAGGTCGTCGTGCCAAACTCACCAAAGAGAATCAAAGCACCTAGAGCACCTCCAATGTGAATTGAAGCCACGCTGTGACATCCAAGGAAAGCTGGTTGCAGAGATACGAGAGACGGAGAAGACCCTTCCAAGACGGAGAGCAATGAAATTCCAGCGAAATTCACGCGACCTGTCATGAGCGGCTCTCGACAGGAGCTGGCGTTTTCTGAGGTACAGGCCGCATGGCAAAAGAATACCAGGATCCCGGAGCAGAGACCCAAGCCCCTAGCATTCCGGGAAGCCCACATGCAAAGCACCTAGAGCACCTCCAATGTGAATTGACGGAGAAGACCCTTCCAACATGGAGAGCACTGCAATTCCAGTGCAATACACGTGACCTGTCGTGACCTTCAACAGCAGCTCTCGACAGGAGCTGGTCCGACGTCCAAGAAGGCCGCATGGCAGAAGAACACCAGGATCCCGGAGCAGAGATCCAAGCCCCCAGCATTCCGAGAAGCCCATATGCATGCCTGCATACCGCCCCGCGGCCTTGAGAATGCTGGAAGGGCAAGTCACTGTGAAAGACTGCATGGAACGCTCTTCCTGTGAGGCAGTGGATCAACTAGGAGGGATCACGTGGGACAGCCGGCGCCTGTGGTGAGCTCATGTTCGTTCCCCAAACCTGCCTGCAGTCCACCTGGTGCAACATCTGGTGGGAGGTCCAAGCTCATCCCGAGCTTAGACACTTCCCGCACGACGACCCTACCCAGGGCCCCCTTTCCGTAAGCCGCTTCCAAGTACGGCAACGACCCAGTGCTCAGGAGCTCAGATTTGCAGCTTTGGAGTTCAGAGTCTTTGTTGGGGGGGCTTAAGGGCGGCCTGAGAAGGGCCTAGGTCGAAACGCCAACACCCTGGGATTTTAGGCTCTCGCAAGTTGTGCGGCCAAGATTGGTGAATACGGGGGGCAGTTGTAAAGGCCCAATGTAACACAAATGCACGCTGCAAAATGGAATTGCAGCTGTGTGCGATCTTGCGCAGCAGCGTCACTTAGAGGAACCTTCAGCGAACAGTGCCGCCGGACAACAATTTGCAAGCGTTTCATGGTCATGCAGATCCGATCCAGGAATGGCACTTGATCGAGAGGCAGTTCGCGACAAAACAGTTTATGCACGATGGTCAGCGATACCACTCTCTCAAACGCGAAGCAGGAAACAAACTGGTATGCGACAATCTTGGCCAAGCCCACATTCTCCGAGGACACGGAGCAGAAATGAGAACTACAAAGCGGCTTGTCGTGTCCAGAACACATATATGCAGCAGGTTGCTTGTGGGTAGCTGGGGCATTCAACTCGCCGCCGTCTCTAGGCTGCATCCAACATCGTCGGCCGCTGTGCTGACTTTTCTGCTGCGCCACCACACTTCCCACTCTAGGGCGTGTGATCGAGGAATGTGGGCGAGAACGCGAAGGAGCCAGATCGAGAGCACAGCGGCAGAGGGAGAGGGAGAGGGAGACGAGGAGGAGAAGAGACAGGGGCAGGAGCGCTGGGCTTGGTGCTCGAAATGGCGATGCTTCCGAACTTCGTGTTCCGACGTTGCATGCTTGAAGGTGCCGAAGAGTAGTGGGCTTGTCCGAAGTGTGCACCGCAGCAACGGACACAGAAAGCGTTCCTATGCCCTCTAGTACATCTCCATCTACATCTACGCGTACGGCCAGCAACAACACTCGCTCAATCGTGCAAGAACGAGCGAGAGCCACGACCAAGATTCAGGCCAGTCTGGCAGAGCGGCTCAAAAAGATCCAGCGGCAACGGAAATGTTGCAACTCCTGAAGCCGCTTAGAGGCTTAGCTTGCACCAAATGCAGGCTGCTTCCTAGTGGGCAAATGCAGTGCAGCTAGATCATGTGAGCGCTCATGTGCTTGGGCCCTTGGGCTACTACAGTCAGACGAGAGCGGCACTGGACCTGTCTACTCAGGGGAACGTCGACAGGTGCCGTTCCTCGCAGCGATCGTGCTCGCATGGCTTGAACTTGATGGCTTAGCTGGGGATAAGTTTTCGCAGTCAAACTCTGCACACAAAGCAAGCACGAAAAGCAACGAGTCTGAAGGGCTCTGCATACCTCAGAGGCCCTGGACGACTGAGCTGGCGCGTGTTGATGATCGTCTATTCCAGTTGTGTTTTCTAGCCATGCCCACAGACCAGCTAACAGCACTAAAACAAGCCAAAATTCACAGTGACAACATTGCATCGTGCGGTTTTGAGTCAGTCCGACTGAAGTTGGCCTGCGACTGTCTCTACGAAGGGCAGAAGCGACGCCAAAGTGACAGACAGCGCACTGTGCATGTCGAGCAGATGAGGCGAAAGAGTTGCAAGCCGGGTTTCCGGCACTTGGCCCTTGTGAGCTTTGGCGGGTCATGCTTAGCTGGGTTTTATCAAGCCATGTTATACTATACTAGTCACAATAAGCCAGCTGCAGCTACGTTTGAAGTTGAGCTCCAAGATTTCTGCCGGGAGCTTGTGGCGACTTTGCCCGAACTGCTAAGAGGGCACGGCTGAGGGCCATTTTGAACTGAGCCCACAAAGGGTTTTGACAAGTTTGGAGACGACGAAGGGACCTGATGCTGGCGAAGGGACTCTGCTGAAAGGAATTGCGACTTTGCCAGTCCAAGGCCTGTCGACCTTGTTAAGGTACATCAGGAGGCACCATATGCAGAGACGGTGTCCCCAGTTCACGCCCCGGGCGCCCCGGTTGGGTGAGGCAAGCGCTGCTCATTCCTACAGCCGCTGATATGAACATTCCGTACCGTCTCTCAGTCTGGGAGCTGACTAGCGCCGGCTCATACACCTTCTGGTCCCCCAACCTCAGGCAAAAGAAGCGCTATGCGTACTCACGGGATGTCCGCAGCCAAGAGCACGGACCAGTGACACTTCAGAGCCTTGAACTTGGGTGCCCACAAGTGCCCACACACCCCTGCAACTCGCGCGAAGTGCTCTCTTGACACAGAAAACGCCCCCTGAGGTCGGGGGCGCCGTTCACGTAGGACAGAAAGTCGAGGAGGTCGAGTTCTTGCGATTCATGACTCATGGCTGTCATGGCCATTAAGGCTATCTCATGCTATCTCAACATGGACATCACAGCCACGCATGCGAAGCCAGGTACACAAGAAAAGCCAGTGCTGTGGTGGACGCACCTCCCTCCTTGCACTTTCAGGACAGTGGCGCCAAGGCACGGACGCAGGGTGTCGTCAAAACCCCCCACAGCTGGACCGGGAGCCTTCCGGGCGCGCTACAGCCGATACAAGATTGCAGGGACAATCAAGAACCCACCTCTCCAGTCCGGCCCCCTAAACTCGCCAGTCCGCCCTAGAGGAGGTCAGCCATGCGTCCTGGACCTCGACACCAGTGCAAGGAGGGTTAACTTCAATAGGCGGGGCTTCGGTAGGCTTTGATACAACGCATGTTCCACGCGGTATGAAGATCTGACGATTTGGAAAAACGAGCACAGAATGCAGGGGGGTTGTCAGGATGCCGTCAGGAGGGCGGCAGGACGCCGCAGCTGTGGGATCTGTGGGCGTAGATGTCCGTAACCTACTCTCATGCTTATTGCTGTTGCGATGATATGTCCGCAGTGTCAATCGGCTACAGCGTCAAGACCCCACCCTTTCTCCACGCTTCGTCTGGACACGCTCTGGGAAGGCATCCTTGGTACCTGGCTGGGAGGTTTCTATGCTGCATTTTCAGTTGCATGCTACTGCATGCAACTTATCATCATGTGAATAGTGTTTTTTGCTGTTTGGGTTGCTGTCACGCTGTCGATTTTCCATGAGGACTTCAGCAGCAAAATAGGTCCCGCGAGAGTACGTGGGCAATGCGGCGTTGCTCCAGAAGCACCTCGCAGATCCCCCTCCGTGTGTGAGGGGGGGACGTTCGAACCTGCAACATTGCAGATTCAACGTGCCCCCCCCCACCCCCCTGCCCCAGCAAACGGTAGTTCTGGAGCATGTCCGGCAAGTAATGCTGTATTCCAAGCTCCAATTACGTGCGTGCGACCTACCCGAGAAGGCAGCACGACAAGAATCCAGTCGGAGGCAAGATAAGATTGAAATGACCACAATGCGCCGCATGCTCTGATGCACACGAGCAGGGACGTGGGGCGGAAAGGTGCTCTTACACACAGGGTTGCTTGTGGCCCGACGTTGACAGACCACAATCAGTCAGCATTATTGGAGGTCTTGGATGTTTGAGATGATGGGTTGCGAGGGATGGCGTCAGGAGCCCCTCTCATAAACAGCGCGGAAATTCCCGGAGCGCGAAACCTGCCAAGCCTCCTGCTAACAGACGAGCTGCAGAAACTTTGGCTTTGCGGAGTATCAGGGCTGTCTTCGGCGCCGCCATGGAACCGCTAAGCCGCCTAAGCCACTAAGCCATCGCCAGATGAAGCCGTGTGAGCACCCCATCCCCACCCTGAGAGAAGGTGCGACGTGTCCATTGAGAATCGAAGACAGGAGTGCGTGGTCTGCAAATCTGCAAATCTGCAGATCCAGCTCCAAAGTCCGTGAAGCTCAGATTCCCAAGGCACGCTCGAGAGCCAAACGCGATCGCAGTGAGCCCAAACCCTGTGGCAGCTTTCGCATAGGGGAACGTCTCACAGGCAAAGAGGTCAACGCATGGTTGTGGCGAGTTCGGCGGCTTGGTCTTGGGGCCAGAACAGACGGCGGCGGAGGGCGAGCGGGTCGCTGTGTACCTGCTGGCCATGGCTCTCCTGCAATGTGGTGACTGTGGACATGCATGGAGGTGTCAGGCCCAGGGAATTCATCTGGATCAAGTTCTGGGGCCTGACCCCATTGCACAAATTAAAATCTTCGGGCTTGAGCCCTGTGGAACCATTTTACTCGGATAAAAAGGCGGGACTTTTTTCTCAGCCACACGACGTTAGAACAGTGATCCACATCGGGCCAACTGGGATTCACTCGTGGTGAACTCTGGCGATGGGCCTCCTGCTTCCCCCTTGGGAACTCTGCGCTGCTCGCCGGATCGGTGGCGTCAAGACAACCTTCCTGGTCTCAGTCTGTCTCGTCATTGTTCGTTAACAACAACAACTTGCGAAGTAATCAAGGCTGCCTTCGGCGCAGCCATGGAACCGCTAAGCCGCTAAGCCATCACAATGCCAAACAGGCCTGGAGATCAACGTCGAAACCAGCAGGGCGCTGCGCCTTCTGTGGCGCATGCTTCCTGTACCCTTGATTGCTGAGGCATGACCCTTCACTTTTTCGTTTGTGCATCCAACCTGCTGCGATACAAATTGGCGAATGAGTCAGATAGGAAGGGCTCGTGCTTTCGGCGCGCCACGATAAGCCCTAAGTGGAGTCTCCCCCAGCTTTGAAGGCATTCCCCAAAGGGCCCGTGGGCGGCATGCTCAGCGCATGGCCCCAGTATGGCTCCTGGAAGGAAAGTTCGCATTTGGCATCTTTATGCCTAGCAAACGGCACCTCCGTCGGGGGACGGGCTGATGCTTGCGGCATCACCCCTTCCAGACAACGCCTAAACGGGTCTGGCTACCCGGGTGTGGCAACAGCGCCTCCTGCACAAGGTGGATCGCTTTATGCCTCCTCTGAAACGCGCGAAGCTCGCCTTTGAGTCCAGACTCTTACTCCATGATCATGAGCTCTGCCTTGAAGACAGCAAGGTTTGGTCCGTAGCCCTTGCGAAGCTTTCGATCACATCAAGACTGCAGAAGAATCGGAAGCATTCCGAGTTGTCTTAACACGGTACATTGATGCAAGGGGCTAGCATGAACTGCATGCTTCGACATGCTGGACACTTCCTGGCTTACATGTCAGATGTATAGATAGCCACCCTCACTGGTGCAACAGTTCTTGCCTCATGATCTCAGCGTGCTTCATCGGCAGGGGAACATGAAATGACGGAAACATTCTCGGACGAGGTGCATAATCGGGAACTATGGGCCAACTGTCTTCAGACTGCAGAAAAAAGATCTGGCCTGGCGAGGAAACCTTCCTTCTTGAGGTTCAGTTCGTTTCAGATTGCGAAAAATGTTGAAGAAAGATCTTGGCATCGTGACAGTCTTCACAGTCCTGGCACTCGGACACAGCTCTAACTAGCTTTCTCTGTCTGGATGGCTCTGAGACTTGGACATTCGAAAACCGCCCTCACCTTCAACTTGCATGGATCTTTCGGAAGGCGCCGGGCAGTAGCCCTGCGGGGTGCTGCTGAAACTGTAGGGCCTGTAAGGGGTCCTATGGCGCTCCTATTGCGATTGTAGGGGAAGCATGCCTCTTCACAAGTTAGCGCAACATCGCTGGCAAGACTTCACAATAGGAGCGTTTGGGGCTTGCGTAAGAAGATGAAGGAAGGCCTTAAAGCCACTGCCAGCGTCTCATCCGCGCTATCCACAGTCAAAAGGAAGGTACTTGACGCCGCTGAGGGGTTACTTTACAACACAGCTTCAACATCCCCCCTTCCGTGTGTGCCCGAGAAGGCAGCATGACAGGTATCCAGTCGGAGGCAAGACTAAGATTGAAATGACCACAATGCACCGCATGCTCTGATGCACACGAGCAGGGACGCAAAACCAAAACCAGGCTGCTCAGCCGGCTTAGCCGCCTGATGCTCGTCCATGGTGTGCCGTGTGGCCAGGTGCGCACCCCCCTCAGCGCCGTCAAGTACTTTCTTTTAGTGACCAGGTCCTGCATGCAGGGGCTCCTCTCTTCTAGCTTTGTTCGTGGGTGCCACTGACCCATGGTTGAAGCATCCCCCTCTTTTGCTACACGACATGAGGGGGGGGACCTTCCGGTGGAGGCAAACCTGCAACTTCAGACGTTGAAGCGTCGAAAATCGCAGTGCCTTCGTTTCCGTCGTTTCCGTTGAAGGTGAAAGATATTGGTCAGCCATCAGGAAGCGCACTAGCCGCGAAACAACAATCTCCTTTCGTGTGTTCTTCTTCCCTGGCTTCTAGGCCTCATCGGAAATCTTGAGGCCAATGGCGAGCTGGTGACTTTTCCATCCTCTTCGAGGGTTACAGCTATAGCCTAGCCCAGAAGAAGACTCTAGGAAACTAGCGGCTGTTTATGAGTGGGCCTCCTGACACCTCTCGATTCCGGGGGAACCCAAAAGGGCAAATCTAAAACAATGCCCAGGAAGGATCCCAGCAAAGCATAGGCTATGGAGGTATTTGCAGGTGTTCAAGTCGCCGTCTTGGATCTCTTCCTCAGCTGCAGAGCACCAGTGCCTTCCCGCGATGCGTGTACAGTGTGGAACTCCAAAACGGCGCGCGGCACATGGGCTTAAGGGGAACCTGCAAAACCCGGTGCTTGGGGGATTCGCGCATGATGGCCCTATCGACAAGCCAGCTTTGCCGAAGCCAAAGAATGGAAACTCCCAACGCCAAACCCCAAACCCTAAACCCCAAACCCTAAACCCTAAACCCTAAACCCCAAACCCTAAACCCTAAAACCGAGCCAAACCGCCAAGGAAGAACTAATCCCCTGTGTCTCCAGACATCCTCTCGGACCTGACTCGAAGGACCCAACCTTCGCAGAAGGACAGCGTCAAGCCCTTGAAATCATCCCTTCATCTCTGGAGGTGTTGGGGCCCTGATTCCGAAACCCTAAGCTCCTAACCCTTGCGAACCCCCTACTTTCTACTGAGCTTTTGCCCAGGCTGGTAAGCCCCTAGAACCCCCCAAGGCAGAAGAAACCCCGGTCTGAGTCGACGACCAGGACCCCACGCCCAGTGATAACAGCTACCATCGCACAATACTACAGCTAGACAGACCAGATCATTAAAGTAAGCGAAAGCAGCAGCAACTACAGTAGCTGCAGCAGTTCGAACTTCCACTGTCATCTGAGTGATAAGTTGCCTAGCAATCACAAGGATGGAGTGCGGTGAAGCCGCCTTCGGGGCAGCATGTGGAGAAAGCTGCAGGAGCGCGGCCCATAGACCGTGAAAACATGGCCGCAACCTACAAAGAAGCAAAAGGGGTGTGATCCCTACAAACACTGCTAAAATCCCTACCTTCAAGCCCTAAACCTGAAACCGAAGACCTAGACCCTACTTGGAGGGGCGGTGGTGCTTGTGCATGGAGTCGGAATACCAAAACTATGTCGATAGCTTTTCGCTTTGAACCTGAGCGCCCGAGTCACCAAACAAGGCCACGGCCATTACGAAACATGCAAAAACTCCCTACTGGGGGGCGGGGTTTTGCAGGACCACATAGAATTGTATGAGTACAGATATATGTCTCAACTGCCGCCAAAGGTCGCGTGACAGAATACTACAGTCTACTGCCGTGTCTTGTTGCCCCTAAACCCTGAACCCTAAACCCTCACACAGAGCCAAGACTGCGATCTTCGAAGCGAAAAACCCAAAATGGATTCGCAATGTCCAAAGCAAATCGTGTCGCATCAGGATCCACATGCACACATCTGCTAACCAATAATCCGAAATGTTTCAGGCCGAGCCTAAACCAAACAGCAATCTGACTGCGCACACGGGGGTTGTGATCATCAGAAACAAATTATGTAGGGCTTGTTAGGGTTCAGGGTGCTCGATGGAGGGAAGGGTGGAACCCTAGACCTTGAACCCTGAACCCTAAACCCTACTTGAGGATGCACCTCCTTTCCAGCCAAAGAAAACACTGAAAGCCGTGGTCCCCAACCTCAGTAGGGAATTCGCCTCGCTTCCTGCCGAGAAGCGTCTGGAACAAGCAGACCCGGATCCGGCCTCCTTCCCCCTAACCCAACCCTTCCCCCCATGCAAAAATTTTCTGCCACCCCCCCCCCCCCCCCACCCCACCCCCCCACCCCACCCCACCCCCCCACCCCCCCGCCAACCCCCCCCCCACCCCCCCCCGCCAACCCCCCCCCCCACCCCCCCCACCCCCCCCACCCCCCCCCCCCCCCACCCCCCCACCCCCCCCACCCCCCCCACCCCCCCCAGGCGGCGCGCGCAAGCGTTTACAATTAAAGAATTCGGGACCGGTTCTGTCCACATAAATAACCGTAAATAACCCATTAAAAGGAATAATATGTATATGTATATATATATATATGTATGCATATTTGTATATTTATTCATTTTTATATTTATTTTTATAGTTATATTTATCTTAATACTTATATTTTATATTTATATTTATGTTTTGTGAAGTCGACCAGCACTGGACTTGCACTAAGCCAATGCAATCACAGCCCGGTCACGCTGTTTTACGACTTCGCGAGTTCAAGCACTTGTGCAGCTACGCCTGAGTGCGTCCGGTCGGACCGCACAGCAACCTAAGAGCTACTGTACGAAACTACCGTGCTCAAAGGCACAAGCTCGGTACTTGAGCCAAAATATTGGCACTGATGCGAATTGCAAAACTCTACATGCAAAGGAAAACTACAAGGTGGTCTGCCGAGTCCTAATGCATCACAGAGCAGAAGATGCATATGCACTCATGTCAGCTCACATTCGCCCCTCAGCCGAGGCTCCGGTGAGTGACTTCCACAAGGAGGGTGGGCGTCCGTCGCGGCTTTGGGCGCAAGCCCGCAAACGAAGACACGCGAAACGAGACGACCCAAACGAGCGACCCTCCTAAACCAGCCTAAACCAGGCGGTCCGGTCTTTTGCACGACCAGAGTCGAGGCTCCAGTACACAGAGCCTACTGAGTGCCTCGGGGACAGACACTGAAATCTATGGTACAAATGGTACACTGTACAAACTACCGGCCCTAAGCTACGGCTACGGCTACTCACCTATCCAGAACTACCCTACGGGCTACCGGACTCAGCGAGAGCCGCGCACATCGCTTGTGCCGCAGCCAGTGCAACTCGCACGCGCTTCGGCGAGCGCACTGCCGCGACCAGGACACGGTCCGCAGCACCTGCAAAAGAGCACCCTCGACAAGAGGGGCCACAGGCAGGGCGGAGAAGAAAAGTGCGGGGAATGCAAAATGGGCAGGCTTCCAACCTGCCGCGGCTTTTCGCCCGCAGTCACGCAAAAGAAAGTGCAAAAGGTTGGCGAAGCAACGTGCCGTGCTGCAACGCCTGCTCTGATAATGCGTGGATGCATACCACGCCGCGCCAACTGGCCGCAGCCTACTCGATACCCTGTGGAGCAGTGTTGGGGGCACGAGTGGCGTTGCCAGCAACGTTGGAGCTACTGGCTCGCTCCAACTGAGGGCGCTTCGCAACCGCCTCATCGAGGGAGAATGCCTCAGCCGACACCCTCTGGAAATCCTCGACGTAGGACTGCGCGACAGGGTGCGTCTTGGGGACCTCAAGCTTAAGCCCTGCCTCCGCATTGGCTTTGCTGCTTGTGGTAAAATTGAGGCTCCCAATCAGCACCACCGCGCCGTCAGGCCGCAGTAGGCAAAGGGCCTTGGCATGGTGCAGCCCTTGAATCCCGGTGCCTACCTTAGCCCCGCGGCCGTCGCGAGCGTAGGCGTCGCGCAAGGATGTGCCGCAACCCACCTTCACCTCGGCACCTGCGGCCGCCAAGCGTTTCAACGCTTGCCACTGAAGCTTGGTGCGGTGGCATTGTCCCATGTCGGCGACAATCCGAACGCTTGCGCCCTTGCCAAGCGACGCTTCGATTGCCTCGATGCAGGATGGGCAATCTAAGCTGTAAGCCCGGATGTAGATCACATCCTCTGCTGCTCCAGACCCAAGCAGCGTTTGGGCGACCTGAATGTATGGCCCGCCCGCAAGGAATTCCGCTTCTTTGACTGGAGAACTCCTAGCGGGGGCTGGGCCCTTGTTCCTCCGGCCTGGCGTGCGCGCCACAATGGCAGTGGCGGCACGTTGCACGGAGCCGGACTGTGCGTGGGCTGCGCTCGCTCCATTTGCTGGGGCCGCGGCCAGGTCACGACCCGCGAGCCCCTGAAAGCAGGAGAGCCCGCGGCTCTTGGCCGCGAGTTGGGAGAAACACCCTTCACTGTTCCCCAAACCCAACACCACCTTACCCTTAGCTAGGGCATCAGAGGCGGTACTCCGAATGGAGTCTGTGAGCGCAGGACCCGCGCCTCGCTGGGCCGTGTGCAAAAACCCTAAGGAACGGGCGGTGTCCATTGCGGCATCGCAATGCCCGCAGCGTCCTTCTGCCAGGTAAGCACGACAGCCACAGGCAGCTGTCTCCTCCTTGAGATGCACCCAAACCTTATGGGTCACCCCTTTCTTGGTGCTCGCGACCTCAAACGTCGCCTCAGAGCCAAGGAGTTGAGACAGCCGCGCCTCCGGGGCCGCGGTGTTGCCATGTCGCAAATGCGCAATGCGATTGGCAACGGCACGACTCACGTACCACAGAACAGCACCGCACAAGATCACTACCACGAGAGTGATGGCTGTTCCGGCGACCCACACGGCCCGCCTCGCCCCGTGACCGATTTCCTCGACCACGTCGGCCGAAATCGCTGCAACCGCGTGCATAGAGTCCTCGACAACATGCACAGCCCCGCGGTGCAACTGCAAGGCAATCGGCGCCGACGCTGCAGCCGCCAGGCCCCACCAGCCGTTGATGTTCCCGTTGAGGGCGTGCATCAACCGATTGAGGAGCCCGCGACCCAGGAAAAACGGGGTCCGCGGCGGAAGCGGAACACTCGGCGGCGGCCGGGCCGACCCGCACGGGAAGGCTGGGACCCAGCTTGTGCTTGGGCGGGGCTGGAACGCGGCAATTATGCCCGCGGCGTAAGCGCCCCAGGCGTACTTGCCCCTCCCCTTGGGCTTGCCCTTGGCATCGGACTTGCCTCTGCCCTTCGGCTTACCCTGGCCCTTGCCACGGGCGTCTGCCCAAGCACCCCACGGGTCGCGGCCCTTCCCGTACGTCGCCTCCTCGCGACGTCTCTTGCCGCCCCTCTTCTTGTGTTTGCTTCTAAGAAGAGGCTGGATCGTTTCCTGATCCATCGCGCGATTGGCCAGAAGGATCTCGTACTCCAGCTCGTCCTGGCTGCTCTCGGAGCCCGAGTCCCTCTCTTCGCCGCGCCGCGGATCCGGGATCCCGCGGGAAACGACCTCTGCCAAGCGGAGGGGCGTGCTGCACCTAAAGCACAGCTGCCTGAATGAAAGGTTCCAGCGCTCCGCCTTCTCCGCCTGGCGCCGCTCCCGCTTCTTGGCGCGCTCGGCCGCCTGCGCCTCCTCGGCCGCCTGGAGGGCTTCAGCGAGTTCCTCATCGCTGAGGAGCCTCGCGGCATCTGCCCGCGCTTGTTGGTCTTCAAGCTCTTCGGCAGAAAACCTCCGCCGCCATTGCTCCGGCGCGGTTTGGGGATCCACCTCCCACCACCCGATGTCGATCCCATTGATCCATCGGCCGTCGCACGGGGCGCCCGCATTCGGGCCGCCCGCGTGCGTGGTGAGGCACTGGTCCTCGGTAACCGGGTTGATGGCTTCGCAGAAGAAGCACCGCCAGCTGCCGTAGGGGTAAAAGCGGCCTTCGACGTAGGCTCGGTTGGCTGGGAGGGCGACCTCGTCCGCCTCATCCGCGGTGGCTGCCTCCATCTCAACCGAGACCTCTTCGTCCTTGACGACCTCAGCCTCCTCCTCCTGTTCCTCCTTGGCCAGGGGCTCTTCTCGCTCCCGGCCGACGTTGAGGTGGGACTCAGTGCGAACCTCGGCGCGCATCAAAATGACGTCAAGGCTATCCGCGGCTGGGTCGCCCGCGAAGAAGGAGTCGATCTCCTTGGCATGGAGATCGTCAAGAGGCGTCACCAGGTCCGGCGAGTAATCTCGCTTGGAGCGACGCTCAGCCAGGCGTCGCTGGACGTCGCCCTTCGGCGGCTCGAGGGCCCGCCCGCGCGGAGCGGCCTTCCGCGGAGGCTCGGGCTCGGCCTCCTCCGTGGGCTCGCTCTTGGGCGTGGACCCTCCATCGCTTCCCTCTGGAGCACCAGGGGGGTCCAGCTCGGGGTCGTCGCGAAGCCACCCCGGCGGATGGCTACCACCATAGATGTGGTGCGATCCATCCTCAAGCTGGATTCGGTCCCCTCGCCTCAGGAGCGGGACTCTCGAGTGATCGTACCCGTTGGCTTTGTGGTACCTAATCACTCGGAGCATGGGCACCTCCCCATACCCACCGTCCTTTCCTCGGCGGAACAGCCGTCCCCGCCAGTCCTGACGAAAAGGGTCAAGAGGTGCGGAGGGGCTGATCCCCAGGTTGGGCGGAAGAGAGGCGCCATGGCAGGCCGCCTGATGCAAGTGGTACTGCACCAGCGACTCAAAGGCTAGCCCGCATCCCGGAGCCGAACATCCGTAGTGGCCGTCAGCGTTGGGGCGAGGCTCCTCTGAGGCTGAGGCGGACTGGGCGGTCCCGCCTCCCGAAGGCCTGGCGGAACTGCTCGACCCCGCAGCCCCGGGGGCGTCCTGACCATCGTCAGACACCTCTTCCCCGTCGGCGCCTTCCCCGGCCGCCCGACTCTCTCCCTCTCGGCGCAGCGTCTTGAGGGACTCCTCACGCTTGGTGATCTTCTCCAGCTTCACCATCGCAGTTCCCGCAACCTCCAGTATTCTCGACTGGAGCTTCTGCGCTCTAAGAAGAGCTTCGGACCGCGCGAGGTATTCCTTCGCGCTGGTGACCACAGACTGGCCGAGCACGAGGACTCCTTCCTCTGTGCTCTCGGCCTTGGCCCCACTTGCGGGCTCCTCGTCCTCCTTCACTTTGACCGCGGCTGGAGGCGCCCGCGTGTCGGGAAGATCCGAGCTGGAACTATCTTCCTCGACACCTTCAGCTTCTTGGGCTGCCTCTTCCTCGAGCGAGTCCTCGGGCTCGAGGACATTGGGGCCCGGGACGTTACGCCTAGGGTACATCGCTGGCACGATCGAAGTCCTAGGGGTCCCTAAGGGACGCCCTTTGGCCTTAGGCGCGGCCTTAGGAGGGGTAACAGGTTGGGCGGCCCCCGCGGCCATGACACGACCCGCAGGGGCCAGCACAACCGTCGAGGAGCTCGCCGCACCACTGCTGGCCGCAGCAGCTTGGGACGCTTGGACCGTGCCCAGTTTCGGTCCTCGTCCCAACGGCGGGTTGGGGCCCGCACTGGTGTCGCCTAAACTCTTTAGGTCGACACGCAGGACCAACCTATCCACTTCCAACTCAGCTATCAACTGAGTAGACAGGCGAGCCCCTGGGGAGTGCCCAGATGCGGGAAATGCCGGTGGCCCTAATCTGGCCAGTGAGGGCCACCCCATCCGCTCCTGCATAGATGGGCACTCCGGCGTCCCGCGGGACCGCCAGTCGGACCTCGACTATGCAAGTCGACCCGCGGCGGAACCCGCGCCTTCCGTCCTCCCACTGCGTGGGGCAGTGTCCTAGGACGTAGTGCACCCCGAGGCGGCCTCCCGGCCCGCCGCCGGGGATCAGGCCGTTCTGCATCAGGCTTGGCACGACATGCAGGTCCGTGCCGTGCCACATGGCCGGGCCATACTGATGGATGAGGTCGTCGATGGCCGTCTCACTTAGGCCCTCCATCATGAACCCCATCGGATGGCCGCAATCGGCAGAGTGGCCTTGGAAGGCACGAAGGAAACCAGCGTGCGAGGTGTCCAACCTCGGTTTCCGCTGGTTGGCGTCGTGCGCGACCGCCTGGTTGTACTGGTTGATGGTGATCCCGAGTTGTTCGATCAACTCATCAACCGGGTAGAGGCCGCCCGGACCGAACCGGCCTCTGCAGCCACCTTCGCCGTGCCGCATGCATCGGACTAGCAGGCGCTGCACGTCGTCTATCGTGGGCGGGCCCTTCCGGCCCTTAGGGCCTGGGCTCTTGCTCTTGCCCCTGCCCTTCGACCCTCCTCCACCCATCGCGGCACTGAGGCCCGCGGCTTTGCAGGACCTCCGATGGGCGAGGGAAACCTGACGCGCCCTTGAGCGGCCAGGACACGGCCCGCTGCAAGGGGCCGGTGTGCAGTAGTGGTAGGCAGCCGCTCCCGCGCGGCCAGGGCACGGCCCGCAGCGGGGCCTTGTGGTTGACCACGAAGGTCCGGGCGACCGATCGGTCGCTCCCGCGCGGTCTGGTCGCGACCCGCAGCGGGGCGCAGTGCACAGGCACGAACGCGGGGAGGGACTACCTACCCTAGGCTCTACAACACACTTGAACCGCTGCGGCGGGGGTTTGGGGAGTTTCCTTAAGGTCTGGGCTTTAAGGCTTCTACGGCTTCTGCTTCGACCTTGGACCGAACCTCTAGGCCTGCTTCCTAAACACTGGCTGCGGGACAAACGAACGAAGCTGCACGCGACGAACGACGAAAAATCCTTCTGCCCGCAGACCGGCGACCTGGGAAACGGCCCGCCCCCAAAACACCCGCCCTGAACACAGAAACACCCGAACAGCCCCAACATCCTGAGCATCAGAACGCGCGTGGGGTGATTCTGGTCCGAGCGCGCCGCGTCATGGTTCGCGCGCTTGGAGTTGTGCGCACCGCGAACGCCTAAGGCTTCAAGAGCAGACGACGCGCTCTGCGGAGCCGCGACTGCCCCCTTGGCGCACGCTTCGCGCACCGCCCCCTCGGCTTGGGCATCAGTGAAAAACTGCCCATCAATGACCCTACCCGTCCTAACAGTAAGATCATCCACGTAGGCAATCCACTCCTTAGTATACTTAAGGCGCCTACCTCTGCCGGGGGCATAGGCCCTATCAACCACAAAGTTGAAATCATCTGGGCCGTTAATCGGGCCAAAGGTAAGGCCGACAGGGAGATATTTCCCTGATCTTGCCACAATGGCCAACACCTCGCGAGCTCGCTTGGTGTTCCTAATCTGATTAAACCCACTAACCGCATCCACGAAGGTATACCAAACCGAACCTACTGCGGCGGCGAGCACATCGCTGCCCCGCCGACAATAGTACGTGGAGCGCTTAATTCGGGCATTCACACGGCGGTAGTCAACCACCAAGCGTCGCTTCCTATGCCGCTTGTAGCTGGGCATTTCCTTGGTCGGAAACGGCGCAGATCCCCAAGCCGAGCTGCCGCGGATCAACTGACCCCGCTTGCATTCTTCTTCAAGCTTGTCGTCGACCCATTGCGCGGACTCGCCCCTCAGACTGTGAGGCTGGGACGAGACCGGCGGCCCGGTGGGGATGCAGTCATGGGCGAACTTCCTGACCGTGGTCCTGGTGGTGTCCTCCACCCAGAACCCAGCGGCCTTTCGCCGTATGACCTCCCTGACGGCTGCGATATCAGCATCGGTCAGCCCGGGTCTGGTTGGTCCAGGCTCGATCTTCAAACCCGACCATACGAGGTCTCTATAGGCCTCGGTGCGCCTAGGATCCTCCGCGACCTTCTCGCCCGCAAGAGCATAGACCTCAAGGTCAGCCCGGACGGAATCCCAGTCCTTGGCGTCCGCCTTGGTCCGCCAAAACGCTTCCTTCTCCGCGGCATACTTATCCACCTCCTTATCCAGCTCCGCACGCTCTGCTGGCGTGAGGTCCTCGCCCGACCGCACGTCCGGGAGGGGAACGACTGGAGAGGGCGGTGGCGCAGCCGCGGCGCTATCTGCACCCGCAGTGGCTGGAAAGCTTTCAACTGCAGCGGTGCACAGCTCTTCTGCGCCCCTCAGACCAAGGTCCTGGAGCGAGGCGCAGAAAGCCGCCCCTATGAGGTTGTAGTCGGATTGCGCGCGCTCAACGTGCTTGTGCTGCACTGCGCCTAGCGCATCCGGCCTACTACACCTCAAACCTACCGATTCTAAGCTGAAATCGGCGAGCCACAGGGCCCCGCTCTCAACGAGGTTGCTGCGGCCACCGGCCCGCGCGAACTGGCACATGTCAGCCCGCACGAAAGCCCAAGGCCAGCGTGGCTCTGCGAGCGTCCCAAACAAGGCGCCCCACTCCTCTAGCCGCCAAGGTTCCCACTCGCCCTTCTGCGCCTGCAAACGCAGCGCGACGTGGGCGCCCGCGCGCGTGCGTTCCTGCGCACACCGGACGACTAGCTGGAGGAAAGCCCGGGGCACATTCTTGCCCTCAAGCCCAATCACGAGCACCTTCGGCTCTGTCCGCAGAACAGCGCCGCTAATGGCCTCTAAGTGCTCTTCTGCGGCCAGGTTCCAGGTGATCCCGTAGGCCTGCTTGCCTTGCACAAAGGCGGGAACAACCCTGTACCCGTGCCTCCTAGCCGCGTCGGAAACGACCGCGTCACCCCAAGCAACCTCTAAGACATCGGCAACCCCACCAAGGAAATACTGCCGGAACCAACTCTCGACAGCACCCGACTCTGGGGAAGCCCTAGGCTGCAACACGCGGGGTTCCGCGACCAGGAGGTCCGCGAGGGCCTCTTGGATCGAGAGTACACCCGTGCCGGCGCGAGACGCTCGCTCGAGCGTCCGGTCCTGCAACGAATACGCTCCCTTATCCAACTTTCTGGCCGAGGCTGCAGCAAGCACGCCGTCGCGGTTTAGGTCGATTTTGGAAATGATTTCCTTCACAGAAACCGCTTCATGGGCCGGACGGGTCCCTTCTGAAAGCGTGAGCGCTCCGTCCTCGGCGATATATGCAAGCCGCCATTTGACGCGAACCCCGCTGGCGTCGGGGAGATAGCGATGGACGCCGACCTGCGCACGGGCCGCATCCACCTGCGTGACCCGTCCTAACCTGCACACCTTCGGGCCTCCACCTACACCCCGATAGGCAATGCGGTCACCAAGGCGGAGGACGAAGTCCCTTCCGCGCCTGGTCAGCGTGAACTCCACCTGCTTGGCGTCGCCTTGAACCTGCTGCCCTAAGCTGGGGCGAGACAAGTCGTCCCCGCCGGTTCCATCGTCCTCAAAGACGACCGGCTCGCGGGATTCCGCGCCATCTGCATCCGCAGGGACAAGAATGCAGTCTTCTGCGTGCGCCTCCATCGGGCCGCGCCGGGCGGAAGAAGTACCCCCCGACTCCATCGACACGGGCTCCAAGATGAGCCTGTGGCCTTTGACTTCCAACACGCGCCAGGGGCCGGTCAGACCCGGTTTCCAAGGCACACGCCCCGCCCCCTCTGAACGGGCCCTCGGAGCGTTCCAGACCACTCGGTCGCCTGGTTTAAGGTCCACAGTGCGCCTATGACGGTTTGCAAGTTTCGCCCGCGCTTCTGAAGACCGCGTCCAGTGCTCTCGGACCGCAGCAGCTAGCTCCGAGAACTGTTTGAACTGGCTCCGAGCCCAATCAGAGATGGGTTCAAACTGCAAGGCGTCTCGCAGGACGTCCTTTTCAAGTGGTAGAGCGAGCGACCAGCTCCGCTCTAGGTCCCTCGGGGTATACCCGTGGGGTCCCGGAGTGTTGTCTATGACGTACTCCGCCACCACGAGCCAATCCGACCAAGCTTCGGAAAGGGAGGCGCCGACTTGCCTGACGACCGCCCCCAGCACCTTTTGAACTTCTTGGTGGACTCGCTCGTTTGCGCCCAACTCACAAGGCCTCAAGGGCGCGCTAAACCGCCACTCGGTCCCAAGCATCGCGCTGAGTTCTGCCATGAGCGCGTTCTTGAACTCTGGCCCTCTGTCCGACCTGATGAGGCTCGGGATCGTCCTGCTGCGAAGCACACAGCGCACGAACGCCCTCCTGACTTCCGCATGAGTCAGAGACCTCATCGGCTCGAGGAGGACAGCATGACTGAGGCAATCGAAGTACGTAAGCGAGTACCTATGCCCCTCCCTGTCCTCTCGGTTCGGACCCTCACAGTCCACGCTGACTTCCTGCCAGCAAGTCTCGGCGCCACACTTGACCGCACGAGCTTCAACCTTCGTCGGTCGAGAGCGGCCTTTAATGCAGGCGAGACACTTGGCGACCCAGGTCCGCACATCTTTCTCCAAATCGGGCCACCAGACTGCCCTCTCCAGCAGTTTGATGGTAACCTCGGCAGACCTATGGGCCCCAAGGACTCCACAGTGGACTGAATTGTAGCAGGCGCGGCGCCAGGTCACCCCATTCGCGCCCGCAGCCCCGTTGGGAACCACTGGGACGACGACGGTTTGACCCGTCCTGAGGGTCACCTCGCGCTCCAGCAACCCGTCTCCGGATATCACCATCGGCGGCTCCGGCTTGCGAATCGAGCCCGCCAATGAGGGATCGCGCCGCTGGCCCTCGTACCACGCCGCACGAAGGGATCCCGTGACTCGGAACTCCGAAATGTTCGCCGCGTCCCTCGCCTCGACCGCAAGCTGTTCGCGACGATTTTCGTCCTCCCCCGCGGCCAGGCTCAAAGACGGAACACCGCCCTTAAACTCGACCTTGACCTTGGTTGAGGAATGGTCCCAAATGCACAGGATAGGGCTATGGCTGACGAGCTCTAGAACCACAGCAGGGCCCTTGTGCTCCTCACCCATAAACGCCAAAACTCTACCCTTCAGCTTGCACTCATTGGCATTCTTCCCGCGACTGATAGCGCCCGCGGTCCAATGCCCTTCTACGCCCTCATTGGACGCAGAGAATTGAGCAAGGACCCTTGACGCCTGCCGGGTAGAACCGCGGGGATCCGAGGCTTCTCCGGTTGCCCGCCAGCCAATGACCTGAGTAACCCTACCCACAAGGGCTATCAGCTTGCCGAAGGAGGGGTCTAAGGCAACCTCTTTGCCCTTAGACCTCCAGAGCACTTCGCACTGCTCATTCACGACATGTCTGTGGCCGTGCCAGTTCACCACTGACGACCAATGCACGACGATGTCGCCCTGAACCGCATCCAGGGGCGAGCAGTTATGCCCCGCCACCACAGCACCATCTTCTCTAACCACCCATGTGGTCCAGTAGGGCTTCACATCGCCCCACTTGGAAAGATCCTTGTGCTGGGAGCCGAGGCTGAGCTTCATGGAATGGCTCTTCTTCCATATTTTCCCACTCAGCATGCCATATGCTGTGGGAACTGGAGCATCTTTGGGCGTAGTCCTGAACCCTACCGCCCATTGCTGGATGGTTGAGGACCGAACCCTAACTAAACCTCCTGTCCTATCCAAAGTTGCAAGGACGGAGTTGACCTCTAGGCCCACCTCATGGGCCTCAAGGTCGCCCTCAAGCGGAGGTTCGGGCTCCTCCCGCTCGGCTATCTCCACCGAGGTATCGACTGCCTCTTTCTCGATGCAGGCGGGGCAGCGAGAAAACAGGTAGGTCCGCTTGCCGCAGATGCATAGACCCTCATGGTCCCAGAGGGGTCGTGACGGTTCGTCCAGCATCCCTCTAATGCTGGCATCATCGATGGAACGAACCGCGTCCAGCCTCAAGGACCGCAGAACCTCCGCCCCCAATGCCTGCTTCCCTACGATCCCAAAACCTCGCAGGGGAGGCTCCGGAAAATCCTTCTTGAGTTCCGGACAAGCCTCGGCCACTTCCAAGTGGCCTTGCTGCGTGCGCCAAAGGCGTGGCCGCACCGCCCAGATAGCCTTGATGCCTGCCCAAGCCTCTCCTACAGCCCTAGCTTCTTTGCGCTGCAGGTTCCTTGCTTGGAGCGTGAGCTCAACAACCAAAGGCCACCTAAGGACGGCTGTGACCAGCCCGCCTTGTCCAAGTCCTACGAGGAACTGCGGACGAAACCCCGAAGCTTCCCTAAGAACCTTGGCACACGAAGTGAGCAAGTCGACCCTGATCCGCTTGATCTTCTTGGTCCCTGCGAGCCTGCCGGCCCCGCAATCAAAATGCGAGGCAAGCCCGTCGGTATCCTCAAACGGACCCCAACAACCCCTGACAGCCACAGAAACTCCAGGGAGGCTCGCTTGGAAGACGCGCCTGATCTCAGTCAGCTCTGCGTCCTGCTCTTTCCAACGCGCGTAGTCAAAGACAACCATGACGCGCACCGGAAGGGCTGCGACGACGCACATCGGCACAGCCGCGGCCTGGACACGGCCCGCAGGCTCTGGGACGGCGTCGTTGCCGACCGCCCAGGGCACGGGTCCGTCACCCTCAGTACCCTCTCCGAGGTACTGGTCCAGGTCGAAACCTCGGAGTTGGCCCGAAAGGCCCTCGAGATCTTTCGTCCTCGCCGCAAGGAGCGCATCCCGATCCTTGGGATTGCGGCTAAAACTGTCACCCAGCGTCGCTGAGCGACCGCTAAGGCTCCTTATTTCGGACCCATCCATAAGGATTTCCGCAACCCACCGGACGAGTTTCGGATCCATTCCGATGTCCGACGTTTGCGCTCGGGTAAGGTTGGCATGATCTGTCCAACACAGAGTCCGAATAGAGCCAAACATGCGGCGTGTCGCCCGCTTTACCTCGAGCTGGGCAAACGCCTCCTGTATCAAGGGCGGCCAGTTCTGCTGCGCGGGGGTCAAGCTCTTCGAGTGCGTCATAAGCACTTTGAGCTGGCTCAAGTCACGCGTCATCTGCACGACGCTGCCCCCTACCGCGATGCCCGACGCATCCGCGATCTGCTCAAGGGGACACGACCCATCCGCAGCAGAGGCCTCATCGAAGGTAGCCAAATTGATGCGGTTTTGCATCATACGCTTAATCGCTTTAAAGGCTTTGCAACCCTCGGTGGCGGCTGAGCCCAGCCCGCCTTCAGGAAAGACGGCGCCTGGCTTCTGCCACTGCCCTAAAATCTTGGCTGCGTGCCCATACTCAACAGGCAAGTAGCCGCGCAACCAGTTTGCGCAACCCAAAAATTGCTGAATGTGCAGCTTCTCCCAGAGCGGGGGAAAGTCAATCACCGCCTGACAACGCTCTTCGTCAGGCGAACTCCCGTCCCGCCCAATGTTGTGTCCCAAGAGCTTGCCTTTGGAGACACAAACTTCGGCCTTACTGATCCCAAAGGAGAACCCAAACAAGATTGATTTATCTAGGAAACCCTCTAAGGAAACGAGGTGGTCGAGGAGGTGCGGGCACGCTTTAGGGTGCCGGGCGCGCATATCTGCCGCGAGCTTCTCATAATAGTAGTCCGTTGGAGGCTCTTCGATCATCTTCTCGATGTCCCAGCTCTCCACGATATGATAGCTCGGGCAGCGCGCCGTATCGACCGCGTCTGCTGGGCGCACAGCGTCACTTGCGCCTCTCCCAGCAGTGGCCGATCCCTCACGCCAGCCAGCCCAGCGTGGCCCCTTGCGCGTCCTAAAGACCGCGAGGCGTTCGGTGACTGGAACCTCATCGCTGCACGCAACGCTTTCCGCCACACGCAAATCCCTCGTGTCCCAGAGACGCCACGCCTCACCTACGCGCTGAAGCAAGCACGTTTCGTAAGGCGCCTTCTCGACCGCCAGAGTCCCAAGGTCCTTCTGCGCAGGGCGCCTACCCCACACAGACGCGTAACCACCTGGCGCCTCCCACCAGCTGTCGGCGCTTGGAAGGTGGTCCAAGCAAGTAAGCACCCCAGGCTCCTCAACAGGGCGCCCAACCGGGCCGCTCCCGCTCCACACTGAAGCGAGAACAGTCACCGCAGCAAGGACCGATAACACACCGATCCTGGCGCCGGTACGCAGCCGCCCAAAGGACCGCGCACACGAGGAACAACCTTGGAAGCTTCTTGCCGCGGCCCTGGACGCGGACCCGCATGCAAAGCACGGGTCGTGGTCAACCGAGGCAACGGCGACCCCACAATCCGCACATGCCTGCGGAGACGGCTCCGACTCGAACACCGTCTCAACCGCGCCACAACCACAGGCCGCAGTGCTAACGAGGCCGGAACGCACTTCCGCAACAACCTCGCCCGGCTGGAGAGAGTGATCGCACTCTTGGGCTGCGAGCAACACAAACCCTTTTCCCTCTCCTGTGGGCCAAAGGCCTGGCACGGCCTCGACCCCGCACTCCACCGGAAGCACTACCTCGGACAGGGATCCCTCTGCGGAGACTCCGGGCTCCCGCACGACAGGCACCAGCACCCCGTCGCCTGGCGAGAGCTCGAGAGGCTCTTCCCCGTCGTTAGCGGAGGAGCTCCCGGCTTCCGCCCCCAGGCTCGGTGCATGACGCGTCGTCCAGGCTCGACAACCGCGCCTCGAAGGCGTAGGCCCTGTCCTTCCGGGTCTTGCTGTGATCCTCGCACCTGGGCATCCTGATTCCCAGCGTGTCGAGGACGTGAAAGTCGGGACCCGGCCTGAAGCCCAGGCCCATCCTTCCGGCGCAGTCCAACGCTCTGCCGCCGAGGATCAGTCCGTGCCAATCGGACGTTCCCCTAGCTGCGATTTTGCATCGCACGAAAATTTCAGTGTTGGGGCGACAGTCGTCCGCCGTCCTGCCTTCCAGCAGCGTGACGCGCAAGACTGCTGCCCCCTTTAGAGGAACGGGGGCTCCCGAAGCAATGCCATGCACATATTCGGGGTGGACCCACTTCTCGAGTCTCACGACCGGGAAGCCGGGATCTTCGGTACCGATCCCCAGCTCTGCAGCCCGGTTCATCATGCCCACCACAAGTTCCTCGGTCACGTGGTTCGGCGCAACCGTCGAGCATGCACTCGACCTTACGGTCGAGCACCTGGACTACCGTTCTGTACTGGTAGCCTCCTGGCTCGTTGTCCGCCAGGTTCCACCAGTCCTTCGGCAGATCGTCCAGGGTGGCGAACTTGTCCCGCCCGCCCTTGCTCAACGGAAGCGCGTGCTGCTGCACCGCGGCGCGTCCTGCGGCTCCTGAGACGCCTGCCTGGACGCCTGAGCTGCCTATCTGGACACTGAACGCGGCGAAGGGGTTGGACATGGAAGCACCGGAGGGCGCGGCCCAGTTGGCAGGCAAGGCCGGCGTCCCTCCTGAGGTCGTCAGGTTGTGGACCATGTCGCAGCTGGCTCCTTTCTTGCACGACCCATTCTTGGAGAAAAAGGGGCAAACAGTGCCTGGTGGCTTTGCCGCGCCTTTGGCCGCAGCCTTAGGCTTAGCGCTGGCCTTTGCCTTGCCACCTCCCTTCCCCTTGCCCTTGCCTTTCGCCGTGGCAAAGGTTTGGTCACCCTTCTTGGCCGCGAGAGCTTTTCTGCGAAGCTCCTTGTCGTGGCTGTACGGGCAGGCATCCCCTTTCGGGCAATTCCCGTGGTCGCGAAAGTGGAAGCAGATCTTCTTGTCCGCTCCTTTGCCAGCTCCCTTCGACGCAGCGGCAAACGTCTGATCCGCGCCAGCCTTGGCCGCGGCAGCTGCTCCCTTCGCAGCAGCCTTAGCGGCGGCCTTGAGGCTCCGAATCTCCTTCTGAGCCTCGGCTAGCGCGACCGACGGGTCCGCGCTTGGAGAGCCGGTCGTGGAGTACACAGAGTGGGAAACAGCCCGGTGCGCTGCTTCCCTCTGTTCGTACTCCAAGACGACTTTGTGGCTCTCCTCCCAAGTCTGCGGCCCTCTCAGCCCGCCGTCCTTGGGATCGCCGGGCCACAACCGCTTGTCGTTACGTATCTCCTTTTGGAGATACGGGGGCATCTTGCGGAGGTACGAGAGATACAACTCTCGTGGGGTCTTCCCAAGACCCACCGCCTCAAGGTCCGCGATCGACGCCTCAAACAAAGGCTCGAATTGGTGGCCTGTGAGCTTGCCCTTAGCGAGGGAGGCATGCTCACCATCCACGCGGACTTCTCTTTCCTCCCGCGATTCCCCGAACATCAAGTGCTTGTTCTTGATGCGGTCGTACACTGCCTGTGGGTCGGAGAGAACCTCTCCCGACTTCCACGCTGCGCGGTAGGCGTTCGTGTACGTCTTCATGCGCGAGCCGCGGCAGCGCCCGCGTAGCGCTAGCAGCTTCTCGCGCGCACTCATACCGCGACAGTTGTTGGCGAGCGCGCAGACGTCCTCGAACTCCTCGTAGAACAGGACAACGTCTCGCGCGTCCGACTTGTCGTCGGTCAGCGTCGGCCACGTGAGGTCAGTTTTGACCGTCGTTATGGAGCTTTGCCCGCCCCTCTGCGCTAACGCTTCTTTCAGCGCTTCAGTTTGGGCGGCGAGTGCGGCGGCGAAATCGCCCGCCGGGTTTTGGGACCCGGTCTGCGAACCTCCGCCGTCTGAACCTCGCTTCAGGGCTTCTATCTCCATCTCCAGCGCCGCGAGCTTCGCGCGCAAAGGGGAATCGCCGTCCGTCGCGCCCAGGTCACGGGCCGCGGAAGGACCACCTGCAACCTCGGCAGTGTGCAAACCTCCACGGTCCAAACCTACCCCCAACCCACTTGCAATCGCAGGCTGTGGGAGCCCTGGGGAACGCGGCCCCACGGCTTCAACTGGCACATCGGACGGGGAGCTCCAGACCTTCTCTTGGCTCGAGCTTTCTTTTCCCCCTAGCGCGAGGATAAGCTCCCCGATGCATTGGATTTCACGCTGAATCTCCTCTGCGTCTTCGGGGTCCTCGCCACCGCGCAAAGCCGCGACCGAGAATCTGGTCCGCAGCCGACGGACCATCTTTGTCGGATGCCAGTCCCCGCCTATCTTCGAGAACTCATCCGCAAGGAGGGTGGCTTTGGTGCTTAAGGCGTCAAGGTCACGGGAGCTCACCGTGACTCCATGCGCTTTCAGCGCGAGGACAATCCGCGAAACGCGCGTCAAGTAGTCCGCGACCGGTTCTTGGTCTGGACGGAAAATCGCGCGCAGCTCCGCCTGCAAGCCCTCTGCGGTGCCTGGCACCGAACCTGCTGTCGACGGCGGACCGGACGGTCCCGCCGGGCGGGACCCTGGTGCCGTAGCAGGGACATAGGCAGCACCGGTAGGGACCATGGCCAGCTCCCTAGCCGCGGCGCTGACGTCCACCCGCGGCGGACTGTCGCCTCCAGCGCCCGAGGCCTCAGGGACTAGCTCGGAGTCCTCTTCTTCTTCCTCTTCCTCCTCGTCCTCGCCTTCGGCGTCGTGGAGGAACTTCATGACCTTTCGCCAGAGAGCCGCCTCCTGCTCTGGCGTTGTGCTAACCCCATCCCGCTTGGACAACGGACGACTGCCGGTCTCCCTACGCCACTTAAGCCAAGCGACGTAGCTCATCCGCTCGGGATAGGGAACGTCACCACCCTCGATCGCTTCGAGGAGGGTGACGCCCTCGGCCTGACCTGCAACCTCTGCGGACATCGCCGCGCCTTGGTTAGCAGGCCGCAGGCGTGGCACACGAAGCGCCGCGCCTTGGTTAACAGGCCGCAAGCGTGGCACACAGTCCACGCGTCCAGGTCACGGACCGCGACAGACAAGCAAAGCAATGCTTGCCCACTCGGGCCGTAGGCACAAGAGCTGTCCGTTTCCCAGAACAGCCCCCAATTGTGAAGTCGACCAGCACTGGACTTGCACTAAGCCAATGCAATCACAGCCCGGTCACGCTGTTTTACGACTTCGCGAGTTCAAGCACTTGTGCAGCTACGCCTGAGTGCGTCCGGTCGGACCGCACAGCAACCTAAGAGCTACTGTACGAAACTACCGTGCTCAAAGGCACAAGCTCGGTACTTGAGCCAAAATATTGGCATTGATGCGAATTGCAAAACTCTACATGCAAAGGAAAACTACAAGGTGGTCTGCCGAGTCCTAATGCATCACAGAGCAGAAGATGCATATGCACTCATGTCAGCTCACAGTTTTGATATTTATATTTATATTTCTATGTATCTTTATATTTTCATTTATATCTATACATTTTTGAATCTTCTTTTAAAGCGAATACAGACATGTACATTTTTACCCCACGAATCGGAACATATCGAATCTGTAAAAAAACTCCTGGTTCCCGAACTCCCTACCAAGAACCCGTAGGACCAGACCAGAGCCTCGCAAGGATCGAGACTCCCGGATACTCCCGGCAGACTGCACGTCCCGGGACATGAGACAAGGATGTCGAGGTTCGGGACTTGGGACTTTGAGAATCTGAAGGATTTAGGGCTTACGGGTTGGGATTTCAGGTTTCGGGAGGCTTGGGACTTGGGACTTTCAGGGGCTAAAGGGTTTTGGGGTTGAGGGTTTGGGATTTCAGATTTCGGGTTGTACAGTATGTGGTCTGCAGTGTCGGCAGGAGTTAGGCTCATCCGCCAAGTCAGGGGAGAAGGGAAGAAAACCAAGAGCTTGTGTGAACAAAGCAAGGAGGCGTCCCCAGCTTGTTGAAGATGACCGGTACCGGTACTTTCTGACTAGGAAGACTAGCGCTTCTGCCGAGACTTTTTGGAAGGGCCGAATGCGTTGAGGGAGACGTATGCTTCTTCCTGGAAACCTTGATTCGTGCAAGAACTTCCGATTTGTTTCTCGGGGGGACCTTGGAGTAACTCAAAAAACCCAGGGATTTCAAGAGTCTTGCAGTGGCCTGGGAAGTGGAACAAGACTGCCATGTCAATGAGCATCCCTGGCTCCCCGTTCACGATGGGTATGCAACGATCTCTTCCTTGAGAACTGCATGCATCAAAAGTCAAAAGCACTGGTTCTCAAGCGCAGAGCGGCAATCGGACCCTTTTTGGGCTTCAAGGTCAAGCTGCAATGCTGCAATGTCCCAAAAGCTCAAGCAGGGGAGGCAGGAAGTGCCGCAGTGAAGGCAGAACAGGCTTTGCAAGTCGATGGCGCGGCCTGAGCGACCTGCGTGCGATCTGCACGGTCTGACCTGCGCCACATGGACGGCCCGGACGGCCAGCGGAGCAGCCCGCGAACCCGTCTCCGAACCAGTCCGTGCAGCGGCAGGCTGCATAGCACCAGAGGGGCTTTGTGGGGCCTGCAGAGTGCTGCATCGCAGTTGTGGCTTCTCACTTGCAGCATGCTACTGGCACAGCCTGGTGTGATCGGCCCGACATCGCTTGGAGGCCAGAACTTCAGGAAGCAGCTCTTGGAGGATCGGAAAGCGTTTTGGGCTACTAAGCCAGCCTTTGCCCCGCAACCAAACCGGCAGCCAAAACAATCAAGCATCGTGGAATGGCAGCCGTCCAACTCCGAGGTGCGATCTTCCCCGTCACAAGACTTTATTGAGCGGCGCAAGTCCCAGCCCCAGTGGCCGCAGAGCAGCGCGCAGCGTGAAGCGATGCGCGGTGAAAATCTTCGTGACACTTCTCAGTGACACCGAATCACACCACACGATCCTCAGAGATGAGATGTTTGCGAGAAGATTCTGAAGGTTGCACGCATTCGCTCCCTCACTTGTGGACACTCCATGGTCATCCATGATTCGACGGCAGGTGGTCAATTGCAGCCGATGAACGGTGGGTGGCATGACGCCCGATACGGGTCCCGCTGCGGCGCAACTGATCGTGATGCGAATCGCAGCACGCGGCTTCTGGTCACCAAGCTGGCTAAGAGGCTAAGCCTGCTAAGCCGGCTCCTGCAAAAGATGCCAGATGCTGCAACGCAAAGCTCCAGACAACTCTGCCCGGTCCCCGCCCCATCAGGGCTGGTCTGCAGCTTCAAGCTTGCGGGGCATGCCGCGAGATAGGGCGCCTCCTACTCCCGAGTTCCCATGCACCGAGGCAAACCCATGTCCAGGAAACTTAGATATGGGCATGCGGCAGGGGCTCTGCGAAGGCTGCGCAGCCTTCAAGCGGCTGCCGCCGGCCGCCACTCCTCCACTCTTGGACTGCTAAGGATGCATGTCAAGGACCTCATCTCAGCCAGCCCACGGCGAAGTCTCGACGTAACTTGGGCTTCAAGAGCCTTCCTGGCCTCAGAGAGAGCTTCTGCGAGCCTTTCAGTTGCAACGGCTTCGCAGAACCCACTGGCGACTTCTCAATTGCGAAACCGAGCTGACCCTCGGTGAGGAAGGTGCCGGGGGTCTTTCTTTCTCCCACCCTTGACTCAGATTAGATGCCTGCGCATGCGCCTGCGGAAGGGTGCTAATGTCTTTTTGTGGTGTTGAGCTTCTCTCCTTAACTAAGGCTTCGAGGTTAGCGCAGCACAGCCCTTATAGACCTTGGCAATCGATCTTCGGTGCACGTGCTGACGGGCATGTTGCTGGCCCTTCCAAAAGCTTCTGGCTTCCGACCGGGTCTTGCAGCGCCAGCGCAATGCCTCTGCGGACATGACACAGATTTGGAACCTCAGAAGACTTTGGGACATACGCAGACCAGCGCTTCGGAACGTGACCTGCGCGGTGGCACCTGTGCTTGATCTCGACTAAACCCTGCTATGAGGGCTCGGGAAAAGAACAGGCATCCAAAACCACTTGCAACCAGCTTCATCCCTGGGGAAAACCGCCTTGGTGCCTTTTTCAAGCCATACCTTCTGCATCTTGATCCGCGCGATGTTCCACACAGCTTGTGCGTCGTTATGACCCCCGTGGCAGACTGCCCTTCGGCTATCCTCAGCTTGCGACACATCAACGTGTTGCGCTGACGGTGGCGCTCGACGCGGAAATGCCGGAATGGATGCTCTGACTTCAGGCCCTTCTACATGCTGCACGCTGTCCAGGTACTAGACACGGAGATGCCGTGCAACAAGCCTGGCTGGAGAGGGTCCTCGTGCCAAACTCACTAAAGAAAATCATAGCACCTAGAGTACCTCCAACGTGGATTGAAGCCACGCCGTGAGGTCCAGAAAAAGCTGGTTACAGACATACGCGATACGGAGAAGACACTTGCAACATGGAGAGCACCGTGAAGGGAATGCCGGAATGCCTTCAGGTCCTTCTAAATGCTGTAAGCTGTCCAGGTGCTAGTGACGGAGACGCCGTGCACGAAGCCCGGCTGCATCAGGTCGTCGTGACAAGCTCACCTTAAAGAGAGTCAAAGCACCTAAAGTACCTCCAACCCCGATTGAAGCCTCGCCGTGACATGCAAAAAGAGCAGGTTGCAGAGAGACGAGAGACGAGAGCACCTGGAATTCCAGCGAAATACACATGACCTGTCATGACCTCCAACAGCAGCGGCTCTCGACAGGAGCTGGCGTTTTCTGAGGTACAGAAGGCTCCGACGTCGAACAAGGTCGCATGGCAGAAGAACACCAGGATCCTGGAGCAGAGATCCAAGACACTCGAGTTCCTAGAAGCGCAAATATGAATCCCTGCATACGGCCCCACGGCCTTGAGAATGCTGGAAGCGGAACTCGCTCTGAAAGACGGGCGCTGACAGGAAGAGCGCTGTGAGGCAGTGGATCAGCCAGGAGGGACCACGTGGGACAGCCGGCGACTGTGGTGAGCCTGCAGGCCACCTTTTGCAACATCTGATTGCTGGCAGGTCCAAGCTCATCCGGAGCCTAGGGGCTTCCTTCACGACGACCCAGGGCCGACTTTCCGTAATGCATCACACGTCCCGCTCTAGGGCCTGTGATCGAGGAACGTGGGCGAGAACGCGCGGGAGCCAGATCGACAGCACAGCGGCAGAGGGAGAGGGAGAGGGAGACGAGGAGGAGAAGAGACAGGGGCAGGAGCGCTGGGCTGGGTGCTCGAAATGGCGGTGCTTCCGAACTTCGTGTTCCGACGTGGCATGCTTGAAGGTGCCGAAGAGTAGTGGGCTTGTCCGAAGCGTGCACCGCAGCAACGGACACAACAAGCGTTCCTATGCCCTCTAGTACATCTCCATCAACATCTACGCGTACGGCCAGCAACAACACTCGCTCAATCGTGCAAGAACGAGCGAGAGCCACGACCAAGATTCAGGCCAGCGTGGCAGAGCGGCTCGGAAAGATCCAGGGGCACTGGACATGTTCCAACTCCTGAAGCCGCTTAGCTTGCACATTGCTTGCACCAAACGCAGGCTGCTAGATCATGTGAGCGCTCATGTGCTTGGGCTTTTGGGCTACTACAGTCAGACGAGAGCGGCGCTACGATGACTGGACCTGTCTACTCAGGGGAACGTCGACAGGTGCCGTTCCTCGCAGCGATCGTGCTTGCATGGCTTGAACCTGATGGCTTAGCTGGGGATAAGTTTTCGCAGTCAAAGACTGCACACAAAGCAAGCACGCAAAGCAACGAGTTTGAAGGGCTCTGCATACCTCAGAGGCCCCGGACGACTGAGCTGGCGTGTGTTGATGATCGTCTATTCAAGTTGTGTTTTCTAGCTATGCCCACAGACCAGCTAACAGCACTAAAACAAGCCAAAATTCACAATGACAACATTGCATCGTGCGGTTCTGAGTCAGTCCGACTGAAGTTGGCCTGCGACTGTCTCTACGAAGGGCAGAAGCGACGCCAAAGTGACAGACAGCGCACTGTGCATGTCGAACGGATGAGGCGAAAGAGTTGCAAACCGGGTTTCCGGCACTTGGCCCTTGTGAGCTTTGGCGGGTCATGCTTACTTGGGTTTTATCAAGCCATGTTAGACTATACTAGTCACAGTAAGCCAGCTGTAGCTACGTTTGAAGTTGAGCTCCAAGATTTCTGCCGGGAGCTTGTGGCGAGCTTCGCCGAACTGCTAAGAGGGCACGGCTGGGAGCCTTTTTGAACTGAGCGCACAAGCACCGGTGAGGTGAGGTATGGCGCAATTGAAATGCTCTGCAAGCCGAACAGCCTCAGCGGAATGGCTTGACATGGCCGGTCCGTAGTTGGTTTCAATGGCTTCCAGAGCACAGCAAAGTTGCGCCTTGCAATGCCAAACCAAAGCCCTGCAAGACCTTACCATCGCTTTCTCCCCTCTATCGGTTTACAAACTCATCGACTCCTTGTGCAACATCTGATTGCTGGCAGGTCCAAGCTCATCCGGAGCCTAGAAGCTTCCTTCACGACGACCCATACCCGACTTTCCGTGATGCATCGTAATGCTGTACGGGCGGCTACATCCTGCGCCACCACACGTCCCGCTCTAGGGCCTGTGATCGAGGAACGAGGGCGAGAACGCGCGGGAGCCAGATCGACAGCACAGCGGCAGAGGGAGAGGGAGAGGGAGACGAGGAGGAGAAGAGACAGGGGCAGGAGCGCTGGGCTGGGTGCTCGAAATGGCGATGCTTCCGAACTTCGTGTTCCGACGTGGCATGCTTGAAGCGGCCGAAGAGTAGCGGGCTTGTCCGAAGCGTGCACCGCAGCAACGGACACAGAAAGCGTTCCTATGCCCTCTAGCACATCTCCATCTGCATCTACGCGTACGGCCAGCAACAACACTCGCTCAATCGTGCAAGAACGAGCGAGAGCCACGACCAAGATTCAGGCCAGCGTGGCAGAGCGGCTCGGAAAGATCCAGGGGCACTGGACATTGTTCCAACTCCTGAAGCCGCTTAGCTTGCACATTGCTTGCACCAAACGCAGGCTGCTAGATCATGTGAGCGCTCATGTGCTTGGGCTTTTGGGCTACTACAGTCAGACGAGAGCGGCGCTACGATGACTGGACCTATCTACTCAGGGGAACGTCGACAGGTGCCGTTCCTCGCAGCGATCGTGCTTGCATGGCTTGAACCTGATGGCTTAGCTGGGGATAAGTTTTCGCAGTCAAAGACTGCACACAAAGCAAGCACGCAAAGCAACGAGTTTGAAGGGCTCTGCATACCTCAGAGGCCCCGGACGACTGAGCTGGCGTGTGTTGATGATCGTCTATTCCAGTTGTGTTTTCTAGCTATGCCCACAGACCAGCTAACAGCACTAAAACAAGCCAAAATTCACAATGACAACATTGCATCGTGCGGTTCTGAGTCAGTCCGACTGAAGTTGGCCTGCGACTGTCTCTACGAAGGGCAGAAGCGACGCCAAAGTGACAGACAGCGCACTGTGCATGTCGAACGGATGAGGCGAAAGAGTTGCAAACCGGGTTTCCGGCACTTGGCCCTTGTGAGCTTTGGCGGGTCATGCTTACTTGGGTTTTATCAAGCCATGTTAGACTATACTAGTCACAGTAAGCCAGCTGTAGCTACGTTTGAAGTTGAGCTCCAAGATTTCTGCCGGGAGCTTGTGGCGAGCTTCGCCGAACTGCTAAGAGAGCACGGCTGGGAGCCTTTTTGAACTGAGCGCACAAGCACCGGTGAGCTCCTTACTTGACTTAAACAGGCGGGGTACTGACAAGTTTGGAGACGACGAAAGGACCTGATGCTGGCGAAGGGACTCTGCTGAAAGGAATTGCGACTTTGCCATTCCACGGCCTGTCGACCTTGTTAAGGTACATCAGGACGCACCATATGCAGAGACGGTGTCCCCAGTTGACGCCCCGGGCGCCCCGGTTGGGTGAGGCAAGCGCTGCTCATTCCTACAGCCGCTGATATGAACATTCCGTACCGTCTCTCAGTCTGGGAGCTGACTAGCGCCGGCTCATACACCCTCTGGTCCCCCAACCTCAGGCAAAAGAAGCGCTATGCGTACTCACGGGATGTCCGCAGCCAAGAGCACGGACCAGTGACACTTCAGAGCCTTGAATTTGGGTGCCCACAAGTGCCCACACAGTCCACACACCCCTGCAACTCGCGGGACGTGCTCTCTTGACACAGAAAACGCCCTGAGGTCGGGGGCGCCGTTCACGTAGGACAGAAGTCGAGGAGGTCGAGTTCTTGCAAGTCATGACTCATGGCTGTCATGGCCATAACCATTATGGCTATCTCATGCTATCTCAACATGGACATTACAGCCACGCATGCGAAGCCAGCTACACAAGAGCGCCAGTGCTGTGGTGGGCGCACCTCCCTCCTTGCACTTTCAGGACAGCGGTGCCAAGGCACGGGACGCAGGGCGTCAAAACCCCACACAGCTGGACCTGGAGCCTTCCCCGTGCGCTACAGCCGATACAAAATTGAAGGGACAATCAAGAACCCACCTCTCCAGTCCGGCCCCCTAAACTCGCCAGTCCGCCCTAGAGGAGGTCAGCCATGCGTCCTGGGCCTCGACACCAGTGCGAGGATGGTTCCAGGCTCAACAGGCTTTGATACCACGCACGTTCCACGAGGTATGAGATCTGACGATTTGGAAAAACGAGCACAGAATGCAAGGGGTGGCGGCAGGACGCCGAAGCTGTGGGCGTAGATGTCCGTACCTACTCTCATGCTTTTTTTTGTTTCTACTATATGTCCACAGCGTCAGTCGGCTACAGCGTCAAGACCCCACCCTTTCTCCACGCTTCGTCTGGACACGCTCGGGGAAGGCATCCTTGGTACCTGGCTGGGAGGTTTCTATGTTGCATCATAAGTTGCATGCTACTGCATGCTGCAGCATGCGCTGCATTCATCTTAGTCTGCGTGGGGGACTCCATCCAAGGCGCTTTTGGCATGCGCGTCACCTTCTTATGGCAGGATCCGGCTGGCAGAAAAGCTGCAAAAACGAGCCCCGCTTCGTGGAGAAACGGCATGCCCTGAGCTTGGCGGAAATTCCCGGAGTGCTAAACCTGCCAAACCTCCTGCTAACAGACGAGCTGCAGAAACTTTGGCTTTGCTGAGTATCAAGGCTGTCTTCGGCGCAGCCATGGAACCGCTAAGCCGCTACGCCATCGCCAGACGAAGCCGTGTGAGCACCCCATCCCAACCCTGAGAGAGAAGGTGCGACGTGTCTATAGAGACCTTCAGAACTCGAAGACAGGAGTGCGTGGTCTGCAAAGCTGCGAATCTGCGAATCCAGCTCCAAAGTCCCTGAAGCTCAGATTCCCAAGACACGCTCGAGAGCCAAACGCGATCGCACTGAGCCCAAACCTTGTGGCAGCTTTCGCATACGGGAACCTCTTACGTGAAGACCCTGGGTTCTGAATCGTGAAGACCAGAATTTAACCTGCTTATACATGCTTACACAACCCTCAAATCTGGAACTTCTGAGGGCATCAGAGGCGAATGGAGCTGTTCGACCTTGTGGCAAACGGACTCTGCTGAAAGGCATCACGACTTTGCAATTTCACAGCCTGTCGACCTGATTAGGGTACGTCAGGGGGCACCACATGCGCAGACGGCGTCACCGACTCTGCGGCCACGGTTGCAACTGCAGCTGACGCCCCGTTTGGTTGAGGCAAGCGCTGCTCATTTCTACAGGCGCTGCAGGTTCCATACGTTCCGAACCGTCTCTCAGTCTGGGAGCTGACTAGCGCTGGCTCATACACCCTGTGATCCCCCAACCTCAGGCAAAAGAAGTGCTATGCGTACTCACGGGATGTCCGCAGCCAAGAGCACGGACCAGTGACACTTCAGAGCCTTGAACTTGGGTGCCCACAAGTGCCCACACACCCCTGCAACTCGCGGGAAGTGCTCTCTTGAAACAGAAAACGCCCCCTGAGGTCGGGGGCGCCGTTCACGTAGGACAGAAGTCGAGGAGGATCGAGGAGGTCGAGTTCTTGCAAGTCATGACTCATGGCTGTCATGGCCATGGCCATAAAGGCTATCTCATGCTATCTCAACAAGGACACTACAGCCACGCATAGCCAGGTACACAACAAGCGCTGGTGCTGTGGTGGATGCACCTCCCTCCTTGCACTTTCAGGACAGCGGCTCCAAGGCACGGAGGCAGGGTGTCGTCAAAACCCCGCACAGCTGGACCGGGAGCCTTCCCCGCGCGCTACAGCCGATACAAGATTGAAGGGGCAATCAAGTAAGAAGCCACCTCCCCAGTCCGCCCCCCCTAAACTCGCCAGTCCGCCCTAGAGGAGGTCAGCCATGCGTCCTGGACCTCGACACCAGCGCAAGGAGGGTTAACTTCAATAGGCAGGGCTTCGGTAGGCTTTGATACCACGCGTGTTCCACGCGGTATGAAGATGAAGATCTGACGATTTGGAAAAACGAGCACAGGATGCAGGGAGGTTGGCATCCTGGACCTACTCTCATGCTTATTGTTGTTTCTATTATATGTCCGCAGTGTCAGTCGGCTACAGCATCAAGACCCCACCCTTTCTCCACGCTTCGTCTGGACACGCTCTGGGAAGGCATCCTTGGTACCTGGCTGGGAGGTTTCTATGCTGCATCAGAAGTTGCATGCTACTGCATGCATCTTATAATCATGTGAATAGTGTTTTTTGCTGTTTGGGTTGCTGTCACGCTGTCGACTTCCCATGCAGACTTCAGAGGCAAAACAGGTCCCGCGAGAGTACGTGGGCAATGCTGCGTTGCTCCACAAGCACCTTGGAGATCCCCCTCCGTGTGCGAGGGGGAGATGTTCGAACCTGCAACATCGCAGACTCAACGTCCCCCCCCCCCCCCCCCCCCCCCCCCCCCCCCCCCCCCCCCCCCCCCCACCCCCCTGCCCCAGCAGACGGTAGTTCTGGAGCATCTCCCACAAGCACTGCGTATTCCAAGCTCCAATTATGTGCGTGCGACCTACCCGAGAAGGCAGCATGACAGGTATCCAGACGGAGGCAAGATTAAGATTGAAATGACCACAATGCACCGCATGCTCTGATGCACACGAGCAGGGACGTGGGGCGGAAAGGTGCTCTTACACACAGGGTTGCTTGTGGCCCGACGTTGAAGAGACCACAAGCAGTCAGCATTATTGGAGGTCTTGGATGTTTGAGATGATGGGTTGCCAGGGATGGCGTCAGGAGCCCTGCTCATAAACAGCCGCTAGTTTCACGGAGTCTTCTTCTGGGTTAGGCTATAGCTGTAGCCCTCGAAGAGGATGGAAAAGGGACCAGCTCGCCAGTGGCCTCAAGATTGCCGATGCGGCCTAGAAGCCAAGGAAGAAGAACACACGAAAGGCGATTGTTGCTTCGCGGCTAGTGCGCTTCCTAGTGGCTGACCAATATCTTCACCTTCAGCGGAAACAACGGAAACGAAAGCACCGCAATTTTCGACGCTTCAACGTCTGAAGTTGCAGGCTTGCCTCCACCGCTGCCAGACGGCGGACTGCAATGTTGCACTTGGGAAGGTCCCCCCCCCTCATAGCAAAAGAAGGGGATCCTTGCAGCAAACAAGGCGCAGTCGGCAGTCGCCTCCGCCATGTCGGCACCATCGCCCCGGACGAACACGGCTGTAGTCCTGCGACCAGCATGTATCTGCGGAATTGCCACAGCCCACGCTGCACTTCCATGCCGGTCCTCCCAGCAAACGCCTGCAGCGACTCGAACGTGCATTATAAGTTGCATGCCACTGCATGCTGCATGCTGCAGCATGCATCGGAATCTGCGTGGGGGACTCCAGCCAAGGCGCTTGGCATGCGCGCTACCTTCTTATCAATAACGAGCCCGCGTCGCGTAGACAAGGCGCGCCCTGAGCTTGGCGGAACTTCCCGGAGCGCTAAACCTGCCAAACCTCAGAAACTTTGGCTTTGCGGAGTATCAGGGCTGTCTTCGGCGCCGCCATGGAACCGCTAAGCCGCCTAAGCCACAAAGCCCTCGCCAGATGCAGCCGTGTGAGCACCCCATCCCCACCCTGAGAGAAGGTGCGACGTGTCCATAGAGACCGTGAGAATCGAAGACAGGAGTGCGTGGTCTGCAAATCTGCAAATCTGCAAATCCAGCTCCAAAGTCCGTGAAGCTCAGATTCCCAAGGCACGCTCGAGAGCCAAACGCGATCGCAGTGAGCCCAAACCCTGTGGCAGCTTTCGCATAGAGGAACCTCTCACAGGCAAAGAGGTCAACGCATGGTTGTGGCGAGTTCGGCGGCTTGGTCTTGGGGCCAGAACAGACGGCGGCGGAGGGCGAGCGCTGCAATGTGGTGACTGCGCTCGTGGACCGAGGGTGGACATGCATGGAGGGGTCAGGCCCAGGGAATTCTGGATCAAGTCCTGGGGCCTGACCCCATTGCACAATTTAAAATCTTCGGGCTTGAGCCCTGGGGAACCATTTTACCCGGACAAAAGGCGGGACTTTTTCTCAGCCACACGACTGGGATTACCCAGCGAATGACATGTTCAGCAATATGATTTTGGATTCGCAAACCACCATGCGCAGGATAAAATCCTGCAGGCGCAGCCCCGCATGCCTCAGGATAAAAAATCTAAGCGACTAAATTTCGGGGCCTGAGCCTCCGATTTTGTCCGGGTCGTGTGCGACCCATGTCTCGTGGACAACCAGGCAGTGGCTGGACGACTTCGTCGCGGCCGCAAGGCGTGTGAGAACAGTGATCCTTGGGCTATTCCTAGACTCCTAGACGTGGCTTGGGTGCCTTCTCACGGCAAGAAGCCTCAGTGGGCGCCTCCAGGCTTGATGGAGTGGCGTGCCGCTCAACGAGCTGATGCGGCGACCCACGGCCTTGGACGCAGTGAGAGCTGAAGTGGTGGCTTCTGTGCGGCAAGGGAGAGGCTTGGGCGGCTGCTGCTGCCCAGATGCGAACTACGATGCCCCTGGTGCAAGCAGGTGAGGACACTGGCGCATCGGCGTCGGGCCGACTGACGGCATTCACTCGTGGTGAACTCTGGCGATGGGCCTCTTGCTTCCCCCTTGGGAGCTCTCCGCTGCCAGCCGGATCGGTGGCGTCATTTACAAGACCTTCCTGGTCTCAGTCTGTCTCGTCATTGTTCGTTAAAAAAGGCAACTTGCTGAGTAATCAAGGCTGTCTTCGGTGCAGCCACGGAACCGCTAAGCCGCTAAGCCATCACAATGCCAAACAGGCCTGGAGATCAACGTTGAAAGCGGCAGGGCGCTGCGACTTCTGTGGCGCATGCTACCTGTATCCTTGATTGCTGAGGGTTGCCTTCTTTGGGACTTTTTCAAGGTGTCCTGCTTCCGCGGACCACTGCAACCAGGAGAGAGAAGCCAGCTTAAACCAACAACTGGCTACTCTACCTTCTGAAACAAAGGTGAGACCTCGGAACCGATCCGCAGCCAGCGCTTGCAGGAGCGTGCGCCTAGCAGCAACGGAGCATCATCATGAAACCTGAACATTGAGTCACTGCGCTTCATGGAACTACTGAAAGCTCGAGGTGCCATGGCAACGGTGCCTCCTGCACAAGGATGTTCGCTTAAGGCCCTCCTCCGAAGCTCGCCTTTGAGTCCAGACTCTTACTCCAGGCTTACCGTTCGAAGACAGGATCACGAGCTCGACCTTGGAGACAGCAAGGTTTGGTCTGTAGCCTTTGCGAAACTTTCGACCAGATCAAGACTCCAGAAGAATCGGAAGCATTCCAAGCTGTCTTAACACAGCACATGGATGCAAGGGACGAACATGAACGGCATGCTTCGACGTGGTGGACACTTCCTGCCTTACATATCATGAGATGTATAGATAGGCCACGGATCATGGCCATGCTGCCACACTCACAGGTTCTTGCCTCATGAGCGCGGCGTGCTTACATCGGCAGGGCACCATGAAATGGCGGAAACATTGACGAGGTGCATAGTCGGGAACTTTGGGCCAACTGTATTCAGAGAGCACCAAAAGACCTGGCCTGGTGTTGCCACCTTCTTTCTTGAGGTTCACTGCGTTTCACATTGCGAAAAATGTTGCAGAAAGATCTTGGCATCGTGACAGTCTTCACAGTCCTGGCACTCGGACACAGCTCTAACTAGCTTTCTCTGTCTGGACGGCTCTGCGACTTGGACATTCGAAAACCGCCCTCACCTTCAACTTGCATGGATCTTTTGGAAGGCGCGCTTTACTGGGCGGTTGCCCAGTAGGGGTCCTATGGCGCTCCTAGTGCGATTGTAGGGGATGCATGCCTCTTTGCAAGTTAGCGCAACATCGCTGGCAAGACTTCACAATAGGAGCGTTTGGGGCTTGCGTAAGGAGATGAAGGAAGGCCTGAAAGCCACTCCCAGCGTCTTCATCCATGCTATCCTCAGCTTCGGGCATCTCAGCTGCAAAAGAACGAGCACGGGGCAAGCATCCGACACTTTTTGCACGTGCTCCACGTGCATGCAAGAGGATGCGAGTGGCAGCGTTTTCCTCTCACTATGTCCTCAGTCAAAAGGAAAGTACTTGACACCGCTGAGCCGCTGAGGAGTTACTTTACAACACAGCTTCAACATCCCCCTTCGTGTGTGAGGGGCCCTGCCCCAGCAGACACTAGTTTCTGGAGCATGTCCGGCAAGCACTGCGTATTCCAAGCTCCAGTTGTGTGCGTGCGACCTACCCGAGAAGGCAGCATGACAGGTATCCAGACGGAGGCAAGATTAAGATTGAAATGACCACAATGCACCGCATGCTCTGATGCACACGAGCAGGGACGTGGGGCGGAAAGGTGCTCTTACACACAGGGTTGCTTGTGGCCCGACGTTGAAGAGACCACAAGCAGTCAGCATTATTGGAGGTCTTGGATGCTTGAGATGATGGGTTGCCAGGGATGGCGTCAGGAGCCCCGCTCATAAACAGCCGCTAGTTTCACGGAGTCTTCTTCTGGGTTAGGCTATAGCTGTAGCCCTCGAAGAGGATGGAAAAGGGACCAGCTCGCCAGTGGCCTCAAGATTTCCGATGCGGCCTAGAAGCCAAGGAAGAAGAACACACGAAAGGCGATTGTTGCTTCGCGGCTAGTGCGCTTCCTAATGGCTGACCAATATCTTCACCTTCAGCGGAAACAACGGAAACGAAAGCACCGCAATTTTCGACGCTTCAACGTCTGAAGTTGCAGGCTTGCCTCCACCGGAAGGTCCCCGCCGTCATGTCGGTAGCAAAAGAGGGGGATGCTTCAACCATGGGTCAGCGGCACCCACGAACAAAGCTGGAAGAGACGAGCCGACGAGCGCTCAGGACCTCAACTTCAACCACAAGAGATGAGCCACAGCTGCGACACTCGCCACAAGATCAAGCCGCAGTAGACTATAATCAGCAAGAGAACTCTTTCAGCATACGAACTCTTTCAGCATACGGAACTGCCTAATTAAATGCAGGTTGTTCAGTTGTTCAAGATCCTGCGCCATCAAGTCTGTTGAAACGCAGACGCAGGCTGCGCCCTGTGTATCACATGCTCAACAGAAACATGGCCCGAGTTCAACTGCTCAACTTTGGGCGGCGCTGGTGCTGCGAGATACCAGAAGAGAGCCGTCGTCACAGCCGACGCAAGTCAGCGAACGCAGAATTTCAACCAGCTCAAAGAGTTAGACCCACGGCTTCGAAAGCTCAGAGGCCGAGCAGGGCACTGCTCCGAGCGATGCGATGCAACGAACCTTTACTGCACAGACATGCGCCGGATCTCAAGTCGGAGGACCTCCCCGCACTCAGGACCTGGTCACAAAACCCAAGTGCTTGACGCCGCTGCGGGGGGGGGGGGGGGGGGGGGGGGAGGGCGCCGGACACACGGCACACCGTGGACGAGCTTCAGGCGGTTGAGCCGGCGGAGCAGCGTGGTTTTGGTTTTGGAGCAGGCTCTCACTTCCGGGGGAACCCAAAAGGTCAAATCTAAAACAACGCCCAGGAAGGATCCCAGCAAAGCATAGGCTATGGGGGTATTCGCACGTCTTCAAGTCGCCGTCTTGGATCTCTTCCTTAGCTTAAGAGCACCAGTCGCTGCTCGCGATGCGTATAGTGTGTGGAACTCCAAAATGACACGTGGCACATGGGCTTAAGGGCAACCTGCAAAACCCGGTGCTTGGGGGATTCGCGAATGATGGCCCTATCGACAAGCCAGCTTGCCAGGCGCAAAGCCAAAGCCGAAGCCAAAGAATAGAAACCCCTGACGCCAAACCCCAAACCCTGAACCCCAACCTCTAAACCGTAGCACCGAGCCAAACCGCCAGGTAAGGACTCATCACCTGTGTTTCCAGATTTCCTCTCATATGCAGAGTGAAAGAACCTGACTCGAAGGACCCAGCCTTCGCAGAAGGACAGCGTCAAGCCCTTGAAATCATCCCTTCATCTCTGGAGGTGTTGGGGCCCTGAATCCGAAACCCTAAGCTCCTAACCCTTGCGAACCCCCTACTTTCTACTGAACTTTTGCCCAGGCTCGTAAGCCCCTAGAACCCCCCAAGGCAGAGGAAACCCCGGTCTGAGCTACCCGTCGCACAAGACTACAGCTAGACAGACCAGATCATCAAAATAAGCAAAAGCAGCAGCAACTACACGAACTTCCACTGTCATCTGTGATAAGTTGCCTAGCAATCACAAGGATGGAGTGCGGTGAAGCCGCCTTCGGGGCAGCATGTGGAGAAAGCTGCAGGAGCGCGGCCCATAGATCGTGAAAACATGGCCGCAGCCTACAATGAAGCAAAAGGGGCGTGATCCCTACAAACACCGCTGAAATCCCTAAACTTACCCTCCCAACCATAAAGCCCTAAACCTGAAACCGAAGACCTAGACCCTACTTGGAGGGGCGGTGGTGCTTGTGCATGGAGTCAGAATACCAAAACTGTGGCGATAGCTTTTCCAAAAAGGGCACAGCAGGTCGCGTGACAGAATCTTACAGTCTACTGCCATGTCTTGGTACCCCGAAACAGAGCCAAGACTGCGATCTTCGAAGCGAAAAACATGTTGGTCCCTAATTTTCGTAAACCCGAACCCTAGACCATGAACCCTAAACCCTCAACCCTAATGGAGGATGCACCTCCTTTCCAGCTAAAGAAAGCACTGAAAGCCTTGGTCCCCAACCTTAGTAGGAATTAACGAATTAAAGAATGCGGGAAATTGGCCTCGGTTTCCAGCCGAGAGGCGTCAAGAACAAGCAGACCAGCATCCGGTCTCCTCACCTTCCCAACCCCTTAGACTGCGCCCCCCCCCCCCCGCCCCCTGCGTGTGGGACCCCCTTGGAGGAGCCGCAGACCGATGTTGTGGGGAGTCCCCTGTCGGCGGCAAAGAAGCAGAGGCAGCGTTTGAAGATGCCTGGCCCTTCGCTTTGGACCCCCTTCAAAACCCCTCTCACCTCTCACCCCCTATGCCAGACCTGCGAAAGGTTTTTCTAATTTCTTGGGCCTTGGGACGTGGGCTGGCCCGGCTGCCGACTCGGCGCGTGCAAGCCTGCACAGTTTTGTCCACCTATATAACCCATTAGAAGGAAACTGTATAGATAGATATATATATATATTATATATGTATATACATGATTTATATATATATATATATATATATGTATGTGTGTATATATCCCTCGAACATGAATACACATATACATATAGACAGATATGTGTAAATATGTATATATATATATACACACAAGGATGTCGAGGTCTGGGTCTTCGGACTGCTAGGCTGAAGGATTCGGGGCAGAGGGGTTAGGATGTCAGGTGTAGGGTTGTACAGTATGTGGTCTACAGGAGTTAGGCTCATGTGCCAAGTCAGCGTAGGGGAGAAGAGAAGACAACCAAGAGCTTGTGTGAATAAAGTAAGGAAATATCTCGGCTTGTCGAAGATGACCGGCACCGGCACTTTCTGACCAGACAGACTAGCGGCTAGCTTGGAAGGTCCGACTGCATTGAGGGAGACGCATCCTTCTTCCCGGAAACCTCGATTCTGACTTGTCTCTGGGGGGGGGGGGGACCTTGAAGGAACTCAAAAAAATCCAAGGGTGTCAAAAGCCTTGCAGTGGAACAAGACTGCCATGCCAACGAAGCATCCCTGCCCTTCGCTCACGATGAGTATGCAAACAATCTCTTCCTTGAGAAAATCTGTAGTGCATCAGAGGCACCGACAACACCTGAAAACGCACGAGTTCTCAAGCGCAGACCGGCAATCGGACCCTTTTCGGCTTCGAGGTCAAGCTGCAATGTCCCAAAAGCTCAAAGTCAGTCGAGAAGCACCGGAGGCAGAAAGTGCCGCAGTGAATGCAGAACCGGCTTTGCAAGTCGATGGCGCGGCCTGAGCGACCTGCATGCGATCTGAACGGTCTGACCTGCGCCACATGGACCGGCAGCGGAGCAGCCGCGAACCCGACCTGTCCGCACCAGTCTGCCCAGGCTGCGCAGCACCTGAGGGCCTTTGTGAGGCCTGCACACGAGTGCTGCATCGCAGTCGTGGCTTCTCACTTGCAGCATGCTACCGGTACAGCCTGGTGTGATCGGCCGACATCGTCTGAAGGCCAGAACTGCTAAGAAGGATTGGGAAGCGTGTTGGGTCACCGCCAGCCTTTGCGGCGCAAACCGAACCGGCAGCCAAAACACCAAGCATCACGGCACGGAGGCAAACTCCGAGGTGCGATCTTCCCCGAAGACTTTATTGAGCGGCGTGAGTGCCAGCCCTAGTGGCCGCAGAGCAGCGCGCAAAGTAAAACGATGTGCGGTTGAAATCTTCGTGACACTTCGTAGCCGCACCAAACGACACCACGCGCTCCTCAGAGATGATGAGATGTTTGCGAGAAGATGCTGAAGGTTGCATGCATTCACTCCCTCACTTGTGGACATTCCATGATCATCCATAATTCGACGGCAGGTGGTCAACTGCAGCCGCTGAAAGATGGGCAGCACGATGCCCGAGAGGGGTGCCGCCGTGCCGCAACTGATCTTGATGCGAATCGCAGCACGCGGCTTCTGGTCACCAAGCTGGTTAGGACGCGGAGCCCGACAAAAGCCGCAAGATGCCGCAGCGCAAAGCTCCACCACAAGTCTGCCTGGTGCCCGGCCCATCACGGCTGGTCTGCGGCTTCCGGCTTGCAGGTCATGCCGCGAGATGCCAGCGCCTCTGAATCCCGAGCTCCTTCCCATGCACGGAAGCAAACCGATGTCCAGGAAGCTTAGATGCGGGCATGCGCTCTACGAAGACTGTGCTGCCTTCGAGCGGCTTCCACTCCTCCACTCTTGGACTGCTGGCAAGGATGTGAGGCTCAGCAAGTGAGCGGGGAAGTCCCGACATAACTTGGGCTTCGAGTGCCTTCCTGGCCTGAGAGCAAACTTCTGGGAGCTTCTCATTTGCAACAGCTTCGAAGAACGTCTGGCGACTTCTCCCTTGGCAAAGACGGTGCCGGATGTCTTTCTCCCGCATGACTCAGATTAGACGCCTGCGCATGCGCCTGTGGAATGGCTCTGACGAGCTTCTCTACTTACATGGCTTCGAGATGCTTCGAGGCTAGCGTAGCACAGCCCTTATAGACCTTGGCAATCGATCTTCGGTACACGTGCTGACGGTGACGGGCATGTTGCTGGCCCTTCCCAGAACTTCTGGCTTCCGACCGGGTCTTCCAACAGATTTGGAACCTCATCAGACTTTGGGACATAAGCAGACCCGTGCTTGGGAGCGTGACCGGCGCGGTGGCACCTGTGCTTGATCTCGACCAAACCCCGCTATGAGGGGCTCGAGAGCATAAGGCATCCAAAACCACTTGCAGGCATCTGCATCCGTGGGGAAAAGCGTTTTTCTGCCTGTTTCAAGCCATACCTTCTGCGATCCCCAGCGTGTTAGGACTAGGGGGGATGGACTATGGAGCTGCCAATGCCTGACCTCCCTGAAAGCTGTCATGGCTACGAGACTCCGAAACTCCGGCGTCTCACATGGTTGACCGACGTCAGGATACACAGTCGAGAAAGAAAAACTGGTTTGCATGCGTCAAGGGTCCTGCCAGCCATTTAACCTGAACCTCAAGGCCAAACCAGCCAGACGAACCCAGAAATGGAGACGGATATTGGCACATCAGGACCCGTGACCCTGCCTCCCTCCATCTACAACAGTGGGGGCATCTTCTGCGTCTGGACGCCTCGATGGCAGGCGATGCTCCACACAGCTTGTAAGATACAACCCCCGTGGCCAGTCTGCCCTTCGGCTCTACGCTGTGGCGCTCGGTGCGGCGGGAATGCAGGAATGCCTCTGAGCCCACGTCCTTCTAAATGCTTCAAGCTGTCCAGGTGCCAGTGACGGAGACACCGTGCACTCACCAAACAGAATCAAGGCGCCTAAAGTACCTCCAACGCCGATTGAAGCCGCGACGTGACATCCCAGAAAAGCAGGTTGCAGTGAAAAAAGAGCCGGAGAAGACCCTTCCAACATAAAGAGCACCGTGAAGGGAATGCCGGAATGCCTGCTGTGACTTCAGGCCCTGCTAAATGCTGTAACCCGCCCAGGTGCTAGTGACGGAGACGGTGTGCACGAAGCCTGGCTGGAGCAGGTCGTCGTGCCAAACTCACGAAAGAGAATCAAAGCACCTAAAGAACCTCCAACGCCGGTTGAAGCCGCGCTGTGACATCCAAGAAAAGCGGGTTGCAGAGATACGACGAGAGCCGGAGAAGACCCTTCCAACATGGAGAGCACCTTTGCGGGAACGCCGGAATGCCTGCTCTGACTTCAGGCTCTTCTAGATGTTGTAAGCCGTCCAGGTGCTAGTGATGGAGACGCAGTGCACGAAGCCTGGCTGGAGCAGGTCTTCGTGCCAAACTCATCAAAGACAAGCTACGCCTTGAAGTCCAGAAAAAGCAGCAGGTTGCAGAGATGAAGACCCTTCCAACATGGAGAGCATTGTGAAGGGAATGCCGGAATGCCTGCTCTGACTTCAGGTACGGAGACGGTGTGCACGAAGCCTGGCTTGGAGCAGGTCGTCGTGCCAAACTCACCAAACAGAATCAAGGCGCCTAAAGTACCTCCAACGCCGATTGAACCCGCGCTGTGACATCCAAGACAAGCGGGTTGCAGAGATACGAGAGCCGGAGCAGGCCCTTCCAACATGGAGAGAACCAGGAATTCCAGCGAAATACACATGACCTGTCATGACCTTCAATCAACAGGAGCTGGCGTTTTCTCAGGTACAGAAGGCTCCGACGTCCAAGAAGGCCGCATGGCAGAAGAACACCAGGATCCCGGAGCAGAGATCCAAGCCCCTAGCATTCCGAGAAGCCCACATGCATCCCTGCATAAGGCCCCCCGGCCTTGAGAATGCTGGAAAGGGAAGTCGCTGTGAAAGACTGCACGGAACACAGGCAAGAAGAGCACTGCGAGGCAGTGGATCAACCGGGAGGGATCATGAGAGACAGGCGCCTGTGGTGAGCTCATGTTCGTTCCCTAAACCTGCCTGCCACCTTGCGCAACATCTGGTGGCAGCTCCAAGCTCATGCAGACTGGGGGCTTCCAGGGCCGACTTTCAGCAAGACTCAGGCATTTTGGGGTTTTGGGTATTGATCATGACGGGTCTTGAAGGAAAGAGTGAACTGTCGGTCACCGCCTTGGCTCCTCTGGTCTCCCCAGAGGCCCTGGGAGTAGCCAGAGGATTCACATACGTTTGTTTAGGGTTTAGGGAAAGGGGCTTTTAGGGTTTAGGGTTTAGGGGTTTACACATGTTTAGACGTTTCCGAGACCACCGCGTGCGCTAGGGTAACAAAACGGGGGTTCCACGAAGCCCGGTAGAGCAGATTGATCACAAGCCCATGACGATGTGAGATATGGAGGAGGTGCTTTTAACAAAGGCTTGCTCATGAGCCCAGATTGACCCAGCTTTTGGCGTCTTTTATCTTTCTGGTGGGCTTGAAGGGGCCTGGGGGCCTCAGAACAGCCTGAGGGCGAAAGTTCGAGAGGTCCACAATTTGGGATTTAGGCTCTTGCAGGCTCTGCGACCAAGATTGGCCAAGACCACATTCTCCCAGGACACGAGCAGAAAGGAGAACCACAAAGGAGCCTGTCCTGTACGAAACACGTATATGCAGCAGGTTGCTTGTGGGTAGCTGGGGCATTCAACTTGCCGCCGTCTCTCGGCTGCATCCAACATTGCCGGCCGCTGTGCTGACATTTCTGCTGCGCCACCACACTTCCCGCTCCAGGGCGTGTGATCGAGGAACGTGGGCGAGAGCGCGAGGGAGGTAGACCGGAACCTGATGGCTTAGCTGGGTATAAGATTTGGCGGTGAAAGTCTGCACGTGGTGCGAGCAAGCAAAGCAAGGAGCTTGAAGGGCTCTGCATGCCTCAGAGACCCCTGAGCTGGTGTGTTGCTGAGCTTCTATTCCAGCTGGCCCTTCCAGCCATGCCCACAGACCAGCTAACACCGCTAAATCAAGCCACAGTGACAACATTGCACCGTGCACTTTTGAGTCAGCGCCACTGAAGTTGACCTCCGACTGTCTCTACCAAAGTGACAGCCAGCGCGCTGTGCACGTCGAACGGCTGAGGCGAGGGAGTTGCAAGCAGGATTTCCAGCACTTGGCCCTTGTGAGCTTTGGCGGGTCATGCGAAGTTAGGCTTCATCAAGTCATGTTATATATTATACTAGTCACTAGTCACGTTAAGCCATGCAGAGCTGTCCTCGGCGGTGGGGTCGACGCACTCGTCGTGCTGCGTAAACTGCAGCCACTTCTGGCTACCAAGAAGCCGCCCAAGTCTGGACGCCGGGTTCTCCTCGGAGCCGCTACATGAGTTCCGCCGAACTGCTAAGAGGGCGCGGCCAGGTGGCTCACGGGCAAAGAGGCGCTCTCTTCAAAATGCAACACATGCCATGGTGCTAAAGGAAGCGACGGCAACTGGTCCAAACACCTTGCAATCAATATGCCAACGCCTGTGGAACCTTGTCAAGGTACGTCAGGAGGAACTATATGCAAAGACGGTGTCCCACTTCTGCGGCTGCAGTTGCAGCTGCGGTCACAACTGCTGTTGACGCCCCTCCCGGCTGAGGCAAGCGCTCCTCATTTCTAAATGGGTTCCATACGTTCCGTACTGTCTTCCAGTCTGGGGGCTGACTAGCGCTGGCTCATGCACCCTCTGTTCCCCGACATCAGGCAAAAGAAGCGCCATGTGTACTCACGGGATGTCCGCAGCCAAGAGCACGGACCAGTGACACTTCAGAGCCTGGAACTTGGGTGCCCACACACCCCTGCGACTCGCGCGAAGTGCTCTCTCGAAATAGAAAATGCCCTGAGGTTGGGGGCGCCGTTCACGTAGGACAAAAGTCCAGGAGGTCAAGTTCTCGCAATTCATGACTCATGGCTGTCATGGCCATTAAGGCTATCTCATGCTATCTCAACACGGACATCAAAGCCACGCATGCGAAGCGAGGTACACAAGAAAAGCCAGTGCTGTGGTGGACGCACCTCCCTCCTTGCACTTTCAGGACAGCGGCGCCAAGGCACGGACGCAGGGCGTCAAAACCCCCCACAGCTGGACCGGGAGCCTTCCCCGCGCTACAGCCGATACAAGATTGAAGGGACAATCAAGAAGCCACCTCCCCAGTCCGCCCTAGAGCCATGCGTCCCGACACCAGTGCAAGGATAGTTCCAGGACCCCACCCGGTATTGATCTGGCTCTCAATCTTCCCACTTCATCTTTTGCGATGTCGGTTCCTGCACACTCCGCATGTACCCACAAAGGGATTCGCTACAACAGCAAGACCACAGCTTTCGCAGGCTAGCGCCACAGTCTCATGAGGGGTACGTCATGGAGGCATTTGCACTGAGCATTTGAAGACCGGCAGCGAGGGCAGGCTCCACATATCTGCGCGCGTGGATGCAGCCATGGAGCGACGGCGCAAGGACTGTGGCGGGCTTGAGACATTCTTTTTTGTGTTCCCTTAAAGCCTAGATTCTGATCCGCTCTCTATTTCTTCTGTGCGCTCTTCTTATCTTCATACTTTTACGCTAAATGTCGGACCTAGTGGAAGCAGCAAGACACCCCAACCATCGTGCCTAGTTCTTCATGTCTACAGTCTAGAGGTTTGCAGCGCAGTAACGCACAAGGCAACCCCTCAGCAAGGGCAAAGGAAGCATGCGCCGCAGAAGTCGCAGCGCCCTGCTGGCCTCAGCCTTGATCTCCAGGCCTGCTGTGGCCCTTAGCAATGGGAAAGAAAGCATGCACCCCAAAAGCCTGTGCTTAAGCCCGAAGTTCGCAACAACCTTTGTCCCTTTGATAGTTGGACTCACAAGTTCGAGTAGCTGGTCACAGGGGTCGGATCAGCATCGGATCGATGGAGCTGCCCCAGTTGGTTTGCGACTGCTGCCTCTTGAGATTGCAGGTGCGCGCTGTCTTCAAACGTCGAAGCATGCCGAAGCCCAGCGAAAGCGCTGATGACAAGCACCCTGGGTACCCCTAAAGCAGGGAACACGAAGGCGGGTGATGCTCTCCTAGTGGTCCCATAGCTAACATAGTGGAAACAGCCCCGGCTGGCATCCCATGCACCAGGCAACAGGGGACCATAAACAATGCCGGAAACATTCTCGGACGAGGCAGATGTAATCAAACAGCAGCGAAAGAACTGGCCTGGCGTTGCCACCTTCATTCTTCAGGTTCAGTGCGTTTCAGCCTGTGAAACATGTTGAAGAAATATCTCGGCATAATGATATTTCTCACAATCTTGGCACTCGGACACAGCTCTAACCCTCTAACCAGCATTCTCTGTCTGGATTGCATTAAGCCTAAGACTTGGACACTCGAACACAGCGCTCACCTTCAATCTGCATGGACGTCTTGACAGGCGCGTTTTACTGGGCGGTGGCCTTCTGGGCTGTTGCAGAGGCTGCAGGGTTCCTATGGCACTCTTATAGGGCAATCCTTGGGGAGAGAATGGATTGTGGGCCGCAGGCAGGGCCTTCCGCACGTTGTGGCACACAAGCCTTTCGAAAGACGTTGCCGTGGGAGCGCTCGGCTCCTCGCTTTTGTGTGTGAAGATCAGGAGCGGCTTCACACCCATTACCGGCATCGAGAGAACTGTCCCACATACTCTCAGGGACTGTGCTGAGCAGTGAGCAGCATCTGCGAAGAGGCGGGAGCCGTTCCGCACCGTCGGAACTTCTCTGCTCAGTTTCAGCAGCCCACAATACCAAACTGGTTCAGAGATCAACATTGAGGTTCCGCGGACCACTGCAACCAGGAGAGAGAAGCCAGCTTAAACCAACAACTGGCTACTTTAACTTCTGGAAAAACAAAGAGTGACCCTCCAACCCTCCGAAACACGTTGGATTCTCTGCACGCACTTGCAAGAGCATGCGACTAGCAGACTAGCAACGACGGAGCAAGAAGCGATCCTGCAAGACATCGACAGGGGACTGAGCTCATCATGAAACCTGGCACATTGAATCACGGAGCTTCATGAATCTACCGTAGCCTTGCTCCCGAGCTGCGCCCCCCGCCGAGGTGTCGTGGCAATGGCGCCTCCTTCGCTCCATGCTTACTGTTCGGTGACATGACTATGAGCTCGACCATGAAGCCACAACAAGGTTTGGTCCGTAACTTTCGGGACGATTTCGGCCAGACCTGCCTGGATGCCTCCTGCAAGACAGTCCGCGACACCGCATTTCTCCAACTGCCCATGCATCGAGGGCACCAGCCATCATCAGAACTGCCATTGGATAGGGTGCTGTCTTTCTTCCCAAGTGCAAAAGTACTATGCACTCGCCCGTCGCTTGGGTAAGCACGACAGCACGGCGAGGTCTTCAACAGAATCATAAGGGACTGACACATCAACGGAGGGAGTCAAACTGAGCTAAAAACAGACCAAATGGTAACCCACAACCCTATGGAGGCGGAGGGATCGAAGCAGCAGACAAAACTATCTGGGAATTGCAGACCCAACAGCCTCACCAATCACGCTCCTCAGGACTGGAAGCAAATGAAGCAAAGCAGCCATCACTGATTGATGCAAAGGGCTAACAAGAACGGCATGCTGTGACGTGCCGGACACTTCCTGGCTTACATGTCATGAGATGTATGGATAGGCCAGGGATTATGGCGAGAGGGCATCCCGACCGTGCCGCCACCCTCGCTGGTGCTTCATCGGCAGGGGATGATAAATGCCAGTCGGGAACTGTGGGCCAACTGCTTTCAGACGGCAGCAAAAGAACTGGCCCGGCGCTGCCACCTTGTTTCTTGGTTGGTCAGTGCGTTTCAGATTGTGAAAAATGTTGAAGAAAGATCTCGGCAGAATGACATTTCTCACAATCTTGGCACTCGGACACAGCTTTAGCCCTCTAACCAACATTCGCTGTCTGGATGGCATTGAGGCTTGGACACTCGAAAAAGGCCCTCACCTTCCACTTGCATGGATCTTTTGGAAGGCGCGTTTTGCTGGGCGGTTGCCCCGCGGGCTGCAGCCGAGTCTGTAGGGGTCCTGCGCCGCTCCTATGGCGATTGTAGGGGAGGCATGCCTTCTTGCAAGTTCGCGCAACATCGCTGGCAAGACTTCACAATTGGAGTGCTTGGTGCTTTGTGCGTGAAAATTAAGGAAGGCTTTAGACCCACTACAAGCGTCTTCAGCCACGCCATCCACAGCTTCGGGCATCTCAGCTGCAATAGAACGAGCACGGGGGAAGCATCCGACACCTTTTGCACGCGCTCCACGCGCTTGCAGGAGGATGCGACTAGCAGAGTTCTTCCTCTCCACCATGTCCTCAGCTCTGCATAAGCCAGCTTGGTCTTCGCCCGGGGCAGCGCAGCGAAGCCAGACACGGCGGACCAACATCGGAACGCAAGCTCTGGGGAATGGCTGTGCTGGGGGGTGATCCTGACAAAGGTGGTTAAATCAGAAACGGGACTTCCGGACCTGGGATTCAGCCTTCGCTTCGGGTCTGCAAGTCCTCTGGCACTCTTACGCCAGGGTCTGTATGTTTCGCGCCCTCAAGAATAGGGTTTATGAAGCTTTGAACTTTCTGAAAGTGGACCCTAATTCCACATCCGCATGCAGCAATTTCCGATCTTGGCAGACATCCACAGGTGACCGGGTCCGTCACCACACTTGGGCTTCAGGAAACTTAACAACACAGCTTCAACAATGGGTTACCCTCAAACCCTAAACCCTGAACCCTGAACCCTAAACCCTAAGAATAACGCCCACGAGCAAGCTGAAACCGAAGTGGCCGAAAAGTGCCACAGCTTCGAAAGGTCAGAGGCCATTCAAGGCAGTGCTCCGAGCGCAACGCGAGTCTGTTGCTGCACAGAAATCTGTTGGATCTCAAGTCGGAGAACCTCCTGCATGCAAGGCCTGATCACAAAAAGAAGGTGCTTGATGCCACTGCCACTGAGGGGTGCGAGCCGGGCAAGCGCCACACAATGGACGAGGCGTTTGAGCCGGCTACGCAGCGTGGTTTTGGTCTTGGAACAGGCTCTCGCTTCCGGAGGAACCCAAGCGGGCAAATCTAAAACAATGCCCAAGAAGGATCCCAGCAAAGCATAGGCTATGGAGGTATTCGCACGTCTTCAAGTCGCCGTCTTGGATCTCTTCCTCAGCTCAAGAGCACCAGTCCCTTCTCGCGACGCGTATACAGTGTGAACATCGCACTGTCAACAAGCCAGCTTGTCAATCATGGCCAAAAGCCAAAGCCGAAGCCAAAGAATAGAAACCCCTATGCCAAACCCCAGACCCTAAACTAAACCCTAAAACCCAGCCAAACCGCCAAGTAAGGACTAATCCCCTGTGTTTCCAGACTTCCTCTCATATGCAGATTCCTTGCTGAAAGAACCTGACTCGAAGGACTCAACCTTCGCCGAAGGACCGCGTTAACCCCTTGAATCATCCTATGAGGATTTGGGACCCTGAATCCGAAAAACCGAAGCGCCTGACTGTTACGAACCCCTACTTTCTACGAAACGTTGCCTAGGCTCGTAAGCCCCTAAACGCCCCCAAGTAGTCAGAAACCCCTTGTTTGAGTCGACGACCTCGGCCCCACGCCCAGTGGTAACAGCTACTACCGCACATAATTGCGCCAATGACAATGGCAAACATGGAATGAGGGGAAGTCGCCTTTGTGGCAGGATGTGGAGGAAGCTGCAGAAGCGCCGCCCATAAATCGTGAAGACATGGCTGCCACCTACAAAGAAGAAACGGGAAGTGATCCGTACAAACACCGCTTAAATCCCTAACCTTACCAGCCCAGCCCCAAACCCTAGACCTGAAACCGACGACCTATTGGAGGGGTTCTGGTGCTTGCAGATTGAGTCAGGGATACCAAAAATATGACGACAGGTTTTCGCTTTGAACCTGGGCGCCCGAGTCAACAAAAAGGCCGCGGTCATGTTGCTAAGCATGCGAAATTCTACTCAGGGGCTTTGCAGGACCAACTAAGCATTACTGCAAGTTATGTCTCAGCTATGAGATCTTGTCAAGACGTTAAATATGGTCAATAGATGTTGTAAATACACTTTCTCTAAGTGAACAAACACTTTGGTGAGCTTTTCTGAATGTGGAGACCCCCAAAGCGTTTCGAGAGTGCACCGGCCAATAGATCCCTTCTGCCACCGCATCAAACTCCCATGTCCCACAAGGGTTTAGGGTTTAGGGTTTAGGATTTAGGGTTTAGAGTTCAGGGTTTAGGGTTTAGGGTTTACGGTTTAGGGTTTAGGATGTAGGGTTTAGGGTTTAGGGCTTAGGGTTTAGGAAGCTCAATACCGGCAAGGAAGAGAAGTTGGCGAATGACGGACTGTCGTTGTCAGTCGATTGAACCACCCGGGCCGATCTGACCTGGCTGCATGGAAGAGCTATGAGCCCGCCTGCGAACCTGGCTTCGAAGGTTCGTGAACGAGTCTGCCTTGGCTGATGCTATGGTGAAAGTTTCAATTGTTTGGCAGTTGCAATGCTTGCTTTGGCTGACTTGGGTGCTGTTGCTAGAGCTGCCCTGGAGGACTTGGTGAGATCCGCCCTACATCTTTTTTAAGGCAACACTTCAGGAGGTTCGAACCTGGGTTTGGTGTAAAACTGGGTTGCAACCCAGGTTGAACCCCAGGTCGAACGAACCCGGTTCGGAACCCAGGTTCAAAACTCAGGTTCAAACCTGGATTCCAGCCTGGGTTCTTGGGTTCCAACCGTCTAAAATGCGCCCCCGTTTCTTGTTTTTGTTTCTTCTGTTCATTTTTCGAGAATCAGAGACTTGATCTACATTCCACCCCTTCGCCTATTTGTGTCGTGCATTCGTTTTTGTCCAACAAACATAAGAGTCGAGCTTTGAGCAACAAAGAAGACGGATGTTCAGTAGGCCCAGTGCAACTGGAGATTGGTCTGCAAAGAACGTGGCATCGACTTCGAGACCCGCTGTGTCGACGTTGCCGGTGGCTCATTGTGAGGTGGAGCTCGACCTCTTCAGCTGTGGCCTGCAGGCTACACCGTCGTCGTGGATGACAAAATAAATTGCGCGAAGCGTTATCTCTGTGAACACGGACAACGTCATTGCGGAAATGGATGCTCTGGCCATTCGCACTCAACGAAGCCACGAAGTGTCGTAAAAACCGATGATGTGCTAGAATTTCATGTGCACGCAACACTGCAAAAAAATGAGGCACGTCATCTGCAGTGTCCATTCGCATGCAACGTAGCTACGAACTGTCGTAAATACCGATGTTTTAGGCGTGTCATGCTAAGAAAATACCAGGCGCTCCGGGGCGCGCATGGCTACTACCACTCCTACTACTCCTACCCCTACCCCTAC
>CAJNDS010002147.1:147500-281540 GCA_905221605.1 Symbiodinium natans
TTTAGATCCTTTTTAAGAAGAAACTTTCGGAAACCTTTCAAGAAACTCTTACTTGAGATTTGGGGCATTGACCCCCAACAGGCGAGACTCTGCGCTCCGCATGGCAAAGATACGGTTTAGCAGCTTAGATCGCTTAACAAGGCCTTGCAAGACCAAAGTAAGAACTGTACACAAAGAGCAATGCAGCAGTTGTGGAAAGAACACACACATAAAGCGACTGACTTGTTGGCTAGCAGCTTTAAATTTTGAAAGACATCAGAGACTGTTTCTGGATTTGAACCCAGGTGGTTGAAACCTCTGCGGGCTGCCTGTGATCACCGATCTGTGCTTTATCTTGGAGCAGCAGCTTCACATCAGCACAAGGTGCTTATCTTGGCCTACGTCGACGATATCTGCAGCTTGGATCAGGTGAGACACAAGATGATAGAACGCCTGCGAGGTGAGCTAAAGCTAAAAGTGTGAAAAGCAGAGCTTCAGCGCAGACTGCTTTTTCCGTTCGCACTTGAGCCAAACACGTCAGTGTTCAGCTGCACTGTCTTTGGTCAGCAAAGGTGCTCTCTCCAAGAGCAAAGGCTTCAAGTCTTCAAACGACATCTCAACTTTGTTTAGACAAAGGAGAAGGCAAAAGTAACATGCAAAACATCTTGGTTACTGCTTCAGGACTTCAGGTCTGTTGCAAAACATACAGCATGCTCTCAGAATGCCTCAGTCGAGTGTCAAACGGTCACGACACGGTACGAACGACGGGGCAAAGCACACGGAGTGAGTAACGGCCAAAGTCTGTTCCTCAGAGCTTTGCTTCAGCACTTCCAGATGACTCTCAGGTCAACTCCCGAGAGCTAAAAGCCTCTCTGTGCTTCCCAAAACTCATCATCGGACTTGCAAACCAAAACATGTCAAGTCAAAGCACCTTCATGTCATGCAAACATGCTCACGCCAAAACAAAACATGTTCTTGCCATGTCACAGCACTCATGTTCTACACATGTACCTGCAAGCAACTAGGCAAACAGAGAAATGTCATATTTTCTTCTCGAAGCGCGCAGCGCGGCCGCCGAAACGGCAGTACCTAAGAAACCCGGGTGGCTACCTTGAGCCAGACCTGGGGGAAAAGGGCTTTGACACCTACAGCCTACACACCCACAGTCGTTGTGACTAGGCGTGCTTGCCTACTGGCACTGATTACCCGGGCGCTTTCCAGGCTGGCGCTGAGCCCAAACTCCCACAGGAAAACTGAGGTGAGAAAAGAAAGCCTTTGGTTACTACAGGCTACAGGACCTATGCCATCACATGGAGGGACTCACAATGGTCAACCCCCAGCGTTTCCTTTTCACTTGGAAATGCACTATACAAGGCTCGGCTTCCTGCGTTGCTGCCCCGCCCCAATGCATTGGTAGGGAGGAGAACCCCCAAAACCTGGGGCGGAGGGCCTTCAGCTCACCTTTTCTAGGCTGGGCGTTGACTGGCGAGACAGGGTCTTGTCCCCTCAATTTGTGGTTAAGCGCGGGGACCACGCACTCCCCCCAATTTTAGGCGCAGGGAGCGACGCTTTCCCATCAACTAGAGGCGCTGGGAACGACGCCCCAAAACCCTGCTGCAACGAGGTGGCCCCTGCGTTCTCACTCTTACTAACAAGGGCCAGAGCACCCATGCCGCAGCAGCTCTGGGTACTCGGCTACCTCTACCAACCAAAACCCACCCCATTGACGGGCAGTGGAGTGGTCGACTGCCCTGGCGTTCCACTACAGGCAGCAGAGTGGCCACAACGGCCCCCTGTCTGCCAGCGTACCTCCAAAAGGGAGGGAAAACCACCCCAATGACGGGGAATGGAGTGGATGTACTGCCCTCGCGTGCTTGCCACGGGCAGCAGAGTGGCCACCAAGGCCACCTGTTGGCCAGACTTACCTCCAGCCGGGGAGGAAAAGCCAGCGTCCAGGCCCTGCAATGTACGCTCGACTCGATGTTGAAGATCTTTGGTGCAGGCGGGCCAATTTCAATGATTTTGTGCAGAAAGGAAATTTGACCAGAAAAGCCTTGGCGATTTCCTATACCAGCAACGTGATGTTGCTATTTGGCCCTGCAATGCACGCTCGACTCGATGTCGAAGATCTTTGGTGCTGGCGGGCCAACTTCAATGATTTTGTGCTGAAAAGGAAATTTGACCAGAAAGTCTTGGCGAAATCCTATACCAGCAACATCATGTTGCTATTTGGGGCTCAGCGCGTATCCTAAACCCCAAAATAACAGAAACGACTTGTTTGGCAGTAAACGGACCCCTAAACCCTCCCCCTAAGGAGCCTCAACCACACAGGATGGTCCCCACGCTTGCCACCAAACTTGCCAGCGCCAAGCATGCATGCAATCCTAAACCCAAGAGACAACCAAAAGTGACCATTGGCGAAGACCTTGCCCCCATCTGCTCTCCTGCCAGTGGGCGGCATGATCTCAGGAATGCAGCGGCATGCATGACTGCAAGCAGTGCAAAGTGGCAAAGGAAAACAAAGCAAAACTTTGGGGAAAAAGCAGTTAGTTTAGGGGCACCAAGCGCTGGTGCTTATTCAAACTCAAGCTTTCCTGGAGGTGAGCCCCCCCGAGAGATTGCCACCCGCTCCGGAACTTGCGTCCCGCCGGCTGGGACTGGCCTAGGATGCAATGCACCCTTGCAACGGAGGCGAACCCCCGACGGTGAGCAGCGGTTCCTGACCGTGGAGACAAAAGGGAGGCGAACACCCTAAGCTCAGCCATGGCACAAGTTGGACAAGCTGGGATTGGACCAAGGGCCTGTTCCCCCACGCAGATTTGGGCCCCGAGGCTCGTTGACAGCTACCAACTCCCTACCAAAGGCACCCCACCGGGGTTGAGCCGAAAGCTTGAGCCAAAATGCAGCAAGCAAACTTCTGAACCATTTGCGCCGTTTAGGCGCTACCCCAACCCCTTCATGCCCATACAAGGCGGAGGAACGGATGGAGCCGTTGAAGAGTCTAACCCGGATGCTAGTGCTTTTGACTTGCAGCTTGGTCAATTTCCTGGCACGTTGCCCCCCTTTAGCGTGTCTGCCTTTGGCCACTGTGATTCGCCTCCGCTGTCCCGCGGCATAATCCAGACCAAGGTCTTTGCCTAAGGTTTTGATGGGGGGTTCATGTTCTCCGATCAAGGATTGCAGTTCTTTGGCAGAAGCCTTGTTTGAGCAAATGAAAGTCGTTTTAGTGGTGCTGACCATCAGGCCCTGATTCTCGAGGTCAGCTTTTAGCTCCCTGTAGCACTTGATGGCCTGAGCAGCGACTGTCGGCGCATGAGAATCGACAAAATCTGCTGAGCAGTCGTCAACCCACAAATCGATGTGGTGTACAGGGGAAGCAGAGTGCATCTTCGAGATCGGATCATGGAGCACCACTCTGGAAAGAGCAGGGGCAAGCGGGCAACCTGCTATGAGACCTCTGGCCGCTCGGATGGGGCGAGATAGACTCCCCTGCGCTTCTATGTATCGGCTGCCTGAGTAAAGGCTTAACGCTCTCTCAAGTAGAAGCGGGGGAAAGGAGTGTCTGACACCCTGGGCGAGGAGCTGCCAATGAGGGACAGTCTCATAGAAGGATGTTAGATCTAGGAGAAGTGTAATGGTGTGACGCTTCTCTCTTTTGTTAGTTTCAGCCCTGATTAGGCGGCGGAGGGCTGTGTCGAGGGAGCTGTTCCCTGCCTTAGCCTGATTCCAGGGGGAGGTAGGGTTGTAACTGTTCTCCCACTCTGTGATAAGATGCCATCTCGCCTTGCAAAATATCCTGCGCAGGACATGGGTTAACCCAATGGGCCTTTCGGATGTTTCATTTTTGGGGAGCATGGCATACTGTGTGATATCACAGTGCTGCGGAAACTGGGCTTCAACTTCCCATTGCCGGACCATGCTGGCCAATTCAAGAATGGCTTCATGAGGTAATGCTCTGAGCATTTCATAGCACCACCCATCTGGGCCGGGGGCTTTGTTTGGGACCTTTTTTAGGAGGGAACTCCATTCCTCCGCCGAAATGGGCGGGAGGTTGGCTGCTTGTTGCCTTGCTTTGTTCTGCAGGGCCAAGCGAGGGTCACTGCCGTGAGTGCCGCTCAACCCACTTGGGGCCCACATGTCAGCCCACCATGCCCTTCTGGCGTGAGGCTTAACCTCCACCGCAAGGTCCGCAAATGGGCGAGTAGTGAGATTTTCCTCAGTTTTGAGTGCCCGGTAAAGGTGGCGCAGGTGGTTTTTCCCATCCCCCTGGAGCCATGCCTCGTAATTTTTGGCCTGTTCCTGATGTGCTTTCTTGAGGTGAAGTTTGCGTTGTGTTTCGATGATTTGTTTGACCTCTTTGGCCTTGGCCCCTTCTTTTCCAAAATGCTCTTGGACGAGACTAACCGCCGTCTGGCACCTGAATGCATCGCATTCCTCCCATTTGAAAAGGAGTTGGGAGAGGTGGGACTGGACCACCTGCTGAAGCTTGGGGCTCAGACCAATGCGGAGACCTTGCCGGTGCCAGACCGCAAGTCTACCCCAGAATTTGGACTTCCCACCAACCCAGACGTAACCCGTAGGTTTGGGCGGGGCTAGTGGTCCAACATGAGTGTCAACATGGCATCCCCTGCCTCTGATGTCAGAGGGATAGAGGCTCGCCTCAACACGCTGAGTGAAACCGGCAAACCCAGCTGTAATGGCGTCATCCGCCCTCGGCTCTAGGAGGAGGCTGGGACAGACCATGGTAAAATGACCTTGGAATGGTGCCTGCTCATCGTCAACAGGTCTTCGGAAGGGCCTGGCCTGCAAGGTACAGGCCCGGAAAACCCCTACATTCAGTGTGTAACGAATGGCGCAATGGGGCCTGAAGGGAACGTCCCAATCTGCTTTGATTTCAAGCCCATTTGAGACGGTGTGGCTAGCAATGGCAAAGTCGATTTCATTGCCACCCATGATGGTGGGCCCGTTGGTGGCTAGCACTTTCCCACGAAGGAGGGACTCAATCGAGGTTTCGAGTATGTCCTGTGGTGGGATGTTGAAATCCCCAGCCACAAACCATTCAATGGTAAGGCCTTTAATGAAGGCAAGAAGATCACCTACAATGGTTGGGTTGTGCCCTCCAGTGAGGCCTACACTGGTTTCAAGGTAGACGGAGATGAAAACAATGTCCCTCTTCCCTGTTCTACCTACCACTGCCACATACCCTTTACCTTCGACACCAAAGGATCTCAAGAATCGGAAATTGCGATCTTTTTCAACCGCGATCATGACGCCTCCAGAGTTTTTTCCCCCCTCAGTTGGGTGGGCCGGTAGGGTCCAGGCAGCGTACCCGGCCTGGTCCAACTGATGGATGGCAAGATTCTGTTCTTTGGATGTGAGGTGGGTTTCTTGGAGACACACCCCCTGTGGTCGCCTATCTAGGAGCCACGTCTTGATCTCAGCTCTCCATCGTGTGACGTTGGCAACTATGATTTCAAATTTTGCTGGTTCGTCGTTGGGCTGCCTTTTTGCATCTGCAATTGCCTCCAAACAAACACTGGGTTCGTTTCTGTGGGTGGCAAGTTGATGTAATGCATGGTGGGCCGCCCATTCTTCAAGAGAACCCTGGCGGACCGGCATTCTGTCCACCAGTTCCACCAACTCCTCCTCACATGCAGCAAGAGACTGATCTTTGGCCTTGAGGAGGAGGGAGGTGAATTCATCATGGGGATTTTCATCTTCCGCCAGGGCTGAAAACCGGTTGAAGAGATTAACTGGGGAAGTACCACTCAGGTGAGATAGTGTTTGTAAAAACCCCCCTAGAAAAGGGGGAAGGGTCAAAATCGTCCTCCGTCCCTGGCTTGGATGGTGTGGTCAAAACAGCCTGGGACTCGGGAGTGCCTGAAAGGCTGGCGGAGGGCCCACGGGTGCTAGCCTTCTCAACGTCTTTGGACCGAGAGGGCTGGCCCCTAGCCTTCCACTTCTTTTTATACACAGTGACAAAACCTTGTTCGTCTTCCGAACCTCCTGGCCCCAGGTCGGGCTCCTGGTGAGGCCAATAGCCCATTATTAAACCCCACGCGGCGCCCTCCCGGCCGGGTTCCTAACTCCTGGTTTTGGGCGAGCGGCTGCGCTCCCCTTTTTCCATGCCCCCCTCTTTGACGGAGGTGGGCTGGGAGGCGCTTTGGGTGGCCAGCTTGCGTCGTTTGTGCTCCAGCTGCACTTCAAGCTCTTCTCTTCTTTGTTCAAGGTCCTCGATTTCCATGTTGGGGCACCCTTGCTCAATGGCCACTTTGAGATCTATTGGCTGTGAGGGGCCAGGCCACTGTCCAGTGATTACCATGTTCTTCTGGTCTGGGGTCAAGTTCACCCCAATAGCCTCCAACTGGGCAGCAATGGCCTGACCCCCTATACCTGGAGGACTTCCCCCAAGTCCAGGTGGGAAACCGGCATGGGCCAGCAATTGCTCCGCAGCCTTCTGCCTTCGCTGGAGCTTGTGCTGGGCCTGGGCATCCCGCACCTTTTTGAGTTGGGCTTCATCGAGGGAAAGGCCAATGCTTCCAAGCACCTCGGACAGATTAAAGTCCTCATCCTCTTCTTGAACGGGCGCTTGGAGTACCTTGTCCCGGAAGGTCTTGGCAAGGGTTTCCATATTTTCCTCAGCCGCCTTCAGCTCTTGCATCAAATTTTGCATTTCAACATACAACGCCTTGAGGGCGGCTTTCGATTCGTCAATCTTGGCTTGGAGACGAATTTTGCGGTGGCCTAGGGAACGCAACTTGGTGGATGCCCCTTTTAGCTCGTTCGTGGCTGTTTTGGCGGCCTCTTCTGGCGGAACATCAGGAACCTTGTTCCTGTTGTGCAGCGCTGTCTGGACGTCCGCTGGCAGATCCCCAATATGGGCCTGCAATAGGTCCAGAAGGGCCACCTCATCAGACGACTTGTCCTCCACCGGAGCCCTGAAACCGGCCTTGGAGAGTTCAACACGGGCAGCTTCGGGAATTTGTTCCCATACCCCTTCCAAGGCCTTGTAGACCTTAGGGGTTCGAGGCGGCTTGGGCGACGGCGGGTTGGGCGAGCCCCCATTGCCTCCCCATTCTGGGCTTTGGGCTTGGGGGTTTTGGGGTTCCTCCAGGTGACCGATTCCCACACTGTAGGACGCCTCCCCTTGGTGGGCCAGGTCTTGGCACACTTCTTGCATTTGAGGTCCTGCTTGATTAGATCTGTGTAGATCCAATTTCCGCAGCCCTTGCAGACGGTGTATTCCCGACCCATTGTGAGATTCAGAACCCTTTCTCGTTTAGGTTGGATGAGGATCCTGAGGCCGTGTTGACCACCCTTTCTCCCCCGATGACGGTGGGAGGGTGTGTTGGTCAACCCCCGACAGGAGCGAACCCCTTTACGGTGGGTAAGGTGTGCTATGGCACTACAAAGAGACTGGGATTCAAGATGGAGCCTGTTCCCCCACACAAGGTTTGGGCCTCAGGGCTTGTTTCACAGCCGCTTTCCTACCACAACACCCCACCGGGGTCTGAGCCGAAACTTGAGCCAAATGTCATATTTTCTTCTCAGAGCGCGAAGCGCGGCCGCCGAAACGGCAATCCTAAGAAACCCGGGTGGCTACCTTGAGCCAGGCCTGGGGGAAAAGGGTTTTGACACCTACAGCCTACACACCCACAGTCGTTGTGACTAGGCGTGCTTGCCTACGGCACTGCTTACCCGGGCGCTTTCCAGGCCGGTGCTGAGCCCAAAATCCCACAGGAAAAATGAGGTGAGAAAAGAAAGCCTTGGTCACTACAGGCTACAGGACCTATGCCATCACATGGAGGGACTCTGAATGGTCAACCCCCAGCGTCTTCTTCAACTTGGAACTGCACTATACAGGGCTAGGCCTCCTGTGTTGCTGTCCCGCCCCAATGCACTTGGCAGGGAGGAGAACCCCCAAGGCCTGGGGGCGGGGGGCCTTCAGCTCACCTTCTCTGGGCTGGACGTTAACTGGCGCAGCAGGGTTTTGTCCCCTCAATTTGTAGTTAAGCGCGGGGACCACGCACTCCCCCCAATTTTAGGCACAGGGAGCGACGCTTTCCCATCGACTATGGAGGCGCTGGGAACGACGCCCCAAAATCCTGCTGCAACGAGGTGGCCCCTGCGTTCTCGCTCTTACTAACAGGGGCCAGAGCACCCATGCCGCAGCAGCTCTGGGCACTCGGCTACCTCTACCAACCAAAATCCACCCCATTGACGGGCAGCGGAGTGGCGCACTGCCCTTGCATTCTTAAACACAGGCAGCAGAGTGGCCATAAAGGCCCCCTGTCTGCCAAAATTACCTCCAAACGGGGAGGGAAAACCACCCCAAAGACGGGGAAAGGAGTGGAAGCACTGCCCTCGCGTGCATGCCACGGGCAGCAGAGTGGCCATCAAGGCCACATGTTGGCCAAACTTACCTCCAGCGGGGAGGAATAGCCAGCGTCCAGGCCCTGCAATGTACGTTCGACTCGATGTTGAAGATCTTTGGTGCGGGCGGGCCAAATTCAATGATTTTGTGCAGAAAAGGAAATTTGACCAAAAAAACCTTGGCGATTTCCTATACCAGCAACGTAATGTTGCTATTTGGCCCTGCAATGCACGCTCGACTCGATGTCGAAGATCTTTGATGCTGGCGGGCCAACTTCAATGATTTTGTGCAGAAAAGGAAATCTGGCCAAAAATCTTGGCGAATTCCTATACCAGCAACATCATGTTGCTATTTGGGGCTCAGCGTGTCATCCTAAACCCCAAAATAGCAGGAACGACTTGTTTGGCAGTAAAAGGACAGAAAACGGTGCCTGGACTGTAATGAATGGGTCTGCGCGAAGACAGAGAAGCGCGCACTGCAAAGCTCTCAAAGGTGACCTTAAACCCAACCAACCACCCTGGGCAACTGCAAGATCCAAACCTAGGTGACTGCGCGTCAAGGCCGGTGCTAAGCCCTCAAACTAAGCGCGAGGGCAAACGCACCCCTACACACGCGCAGGTGTCGACGCTCCCCTCAACAAGCGCGGGAACCACGCCGCACCAGCCATGAAACACACCCACTGTTGCCTTGGCTTGCAGCACAGGCAGGACCCACGGTCTGGACACTCCTGGGTACCTGCATGCCCGAAACTATAAAACAACAAGTAAGAGGAGGATCCCACACTTGGTTCTGCCAACGCCAAGCGATAGGGAGGCAAGAGCCCGTAGCAACTCCTGCACTTGTTCCAAAACCCTGCACAGGTGGCAGGGCTGGCCCCCCAACTCAAGGACGTAACTGCATGGCCCTTTAGTGGAGGACCTGGGCGCTGAGGAAGATCCTCCCAGAGGCTGGAGAGACGAGTGCTTCCTGCGTGTCCAGAGCGCATAGCGCCTGAGTTGATGCACAAAATTTCAGTAATTATGGTACTGGTATAGCCAGAGGTGGCAGCACACTTGTGGCCCACACATAGGTAACCTCAACAACAGCCACGAGGGCTGTCAGGACCATGAACATGTGCAAGACCTGGAGGTTGGTAGGCTGGTCTGGCAGCAGCGTGAGACGCTCAACCTCCAAAACCTCAATTTCCAAGGTCTTGAAGTCTCGGATGGTGAGTTGTCCCGTCCCCACCATCCTGGTTTGAGTGGCACATAAACCTGGGAGCCGTTGCCCAATTGCTTGTTCAAGCCCATGGTGGCTTGGCTCTGCTTTGAGAGCAATCTTCCACACCTTGCCGTCTGAGGTGGGCGAGGTGTACACTGCTCGCGTTCCCCCTATGCCCAGGAGGTTGGAGCCCTTGAAGGTTGGGAAACAATCCAACCACAAGGTTGGGCCGAGGTTAGACAGCCAAAAGTCACGGTTGTTGCTGCGGCGAACCCGGTCAACCGTGAGGTGGAGGCTGTCTGCTTGGAGAGGCCAAGGTGGTAGTGGCGCCGCCTCTCCAGACGACTCTCCGGAGCTCGACTCCTCGGTTGTCTCCTGTTTGACTGGCATTGGGTTGGTGTCTGCCTTTCCCCCCTCGGCAGGTGGGGTTGGGCCTGGCTCAGGTTGGTGCCTCGGTGGGTCGGGGGAGGCTCTTCGAAGTTCCGTCGAGTGCGAAGACTGCGAGGGGGATTCCGCAGCTGGTGATTCTGCGTCATTCCCTTCTTGGCGCGGTGTTCGGCTGCGGCTCGAAAATGTCATATTTTCACACCCCCTCATGCCTATTGCGCGGTCAGTCCTTCTTTCGTCTTTCGAGACTTCTCCTGGCTTCTTTCACCAGGAAGCGGCCTAAGCCCTGCGGATAGACAACTGTCGCTGCTATGCTAGTAGCACTCGCATGCTCGTGGTTGCCTGGGCAAACACAAGAGGATAAAGTCCAGATAAAACTTGAATCCGAACTGACGAACCACCAATGCTTCAGGATACGGTTGCCAGCTTCCTCGAAACAGCACCGGTCTACCAAACACTCGTGCTCGAGTCCCAGTCTTTTCGCTCAGCATAGTCCTGGAAAACTGCTCGTATGCGTCTCCAAGACTTCTTGTGTACCTCCAGACTAGCTCTCCATCTCGCCCGGTTCTTCACGTCCTTTGAGAAACGCAGGTGCCTAAGGCCACTACCTGCGCTGCACGGCGTAGACAAATGTGCATACACGTAGATTCTTTCGTTAGAAGCCATCTTTTCCAGAATCCCTTTTAGCAACAAAGAAGCTTCTCTACTCAGCAAGTCTAGCTTCTTGGTGATTCCAAAGTACGCGATGTCACGTTCCCGCTTACAAGCTTGGGCTATCGCGCTTTCCTCTTCGCAACAGAGTTCCAAGACAACCATGGTGGCCTCCCCAGAAGCAACTCTGTAGGCCTCGTCCTTCCATGAGCTCGGAATTGCGAGCACTTCGTCGCAGGTATTGGGCTCTTTAAAGGTAACCGAAACGCTAGTGCCGGAAGCTTTTTCTTCCCAGCCAACCGGCTCGGTGATCAAGCCACAAGCCTCACACAAGCTTGCCAAACTGTCATTCGTGGGACTTTTCGTTAGAGCATCTGCGGGGTTGACGGCCCCCGGTATGTGCTCAATTGTGAACCTTCCACGATCCACAAGTTCCTGGAGAAATGCAGCTCTTAACTCTATATGACGAACTTTCCTCAGCAATGTTCCCATTTTTGAGATACAAACTGCGCTTTCAGAGTCAGAGTAACCCTTCAAGAGATAGTAACCGGTCTCCCTGTCCTGCGGAATGCCTTCCAAGATGGTCTCTGTCAAGAGGGCAATGTAGAGACCTTCCCTGGCTATCTCCGTGAGCGCCGCGAGCTCACTCTCAGCGCTGGACAGGGCTGTGGTTGATTGCTTTCTGCTAAAAGTCTTCAGACAGCAGTTTTCCCAAGTAATCACACCACCACTAACCGAATTCAAACTCCAGCTTGCGTCTGTAAAACAGGAAACCGCCTGAGGATCCGCATCATCTTCCAGGATCTCCCGAGTTGATGGAAACACCTGTACTCGGTGCGGAAGCCCTTTTATCCACTTAAGGACGTCTCTCATGCACGTTTCAGCAGCCTCGTCTGGCGCCGCCTGGTGCCGGCCCAAAAACCCGCAACAGAATTGCAGGTCCGGTCGGGAGAGGGCTGCCCATGCAAGCCGACCAAGGGTTCTACGATACTTTTCGTGCGCAGCTGGGCTAATTTTTTCAGTTTGCCCTTTACGAACCAGGTCGGAGTATCGCTTTTCAAGCGACGGGAGTTTGGGGCTCGGTTTGGTTATGTTGTATTCAGAGCAGCACGCGTCTAGGTACTTGCCATCTAGCCCGAAATAGACGCGCTTGTCTCCGGAACGTCGGAAGATTCTCCTACCTAGGAAGGAAACTTCCCCCGCACCATGTTCAGGAAGCTCTCCAGTCAGTTTTAGCTTGTAGCGTTTCTGCAGTCCTTCGAAAACTCTCTTTCCTTCCGAGGGGTCCTCGGAGTAGATCAGCAAATCGTCTACATAGAACAGTACCAACGTCAGACCCTTCGACGTCTTCCTCCGGTATATAGTAGGGTCCAGGCTTGGACTGAATCCGCTCTTCTCCAAGTACGAACTCAGTTCCTTATACCAAGAAAGCGGTGCCGATCTCAATCCGTTCATCGCTTTGTGAAGACGAAGATACACCTTCTTGTTTCCTGCCTTTTGGGGAACAGAAGAGTCCGCAATACTCACGTTGTTTGGGAGCTCTACGTACTCTGGCCTTGACACTGCAGCGTGCATGAAAGCCACGCTCACGTCACAGCTCAACACGGAGCCCTTCTTGCAAAGCAATGCCAAAAGAAGCCTTAAACCCTCTAAACTCGTAGTCGGGCTGTAGATGCCTTCTGAAAGCGTCGTGCCTCCCATTGAAGCGTAATCTCTAACAACGAGGCGGGAACGGTAAAGACCTTTACGTTTGATCGTGTTAACCCACCTGCTCGTGAGAACCCTCCGACCGCTCTCTCGCGCCGACTTACGGGCCTCAGCTTCAGAGATCACTTTTCCTACTCCAAAAGACTCGAGTTCCTCAAGCTCCAACTTCATCGAAGCATACAAAAGTTCAGGGTCTAACTGTTCACCTGAGGTCTCAGAAACGGCGTTTCGGGGTACTTGGCACTTGATCTTACTCCCTCCGAATTTGAGAGTAAACGAATCAGCTACTTCTTTAGACGTGGCCAGAATGTCCGGTCCTTTGAACAAAGACTCTAACAGATGGTTAGTTAGCCAGTCAATTTCCATGTCCTCCAGGTCATCCGGCTGCATTTCCGGTGACCCAAGTCCGCCTTCCCCCTCATCATCTGTGGGTTCCACGTAAGACGGAATATCATTCAGAGGATCAGGATCATCTGGTACCATTTCTTCATCTTCGTTTTCAAACCCCGGGTCAGGGTCTTCTGACTTCACCGGATCAGGTGGTGGCTCAAACATGATGGGCCTTTCAGGATCCGCTGGGTCTAAAACGAGAGGCTGTGAAGTTGACAGAGCGTGTGTGGCCTCTACGTCGTAGACAGGCTCACCTTTCGCTCCTTCTAAGGCCCTACAGACAGGAAAGATATCGATCTCAGTCTGACCCAATGGAGCAGCAAAGATACCGCCCCCTCTAGGCTCTTTAGGCCCTAGATACACAGCTTTCACTTAGCGTAAACAAGACATCCAAACGGCAGGGTCCTCGTACGATGCACAATCTCCTCGTGCAGCCGGTCAATGGGCGTAGTCACGTCCTGGTGACTAAAGCTCCAGAGGTTGTAGCACCTGGCACTGTAAAGGACACAAGCTTGCCAGAGCATTCCTCCCAGCGGAAGCTTCTTGTTCCAGTCTTCCGGCACGGAATTCCGCGCAACTTCTCTCTCCAAGTCTAACCACACTGCCCAAAATCCCTGCTTCATAGTTTCTACTTGTCTTTCAATAGCGCCTTTTGACTGAGGGCGATACCCGGGCACGACGTCCACAATGACGCCAGAAACAGCTACATCACCTGTACGGGTAGTCAATTTTTCGGCTAAAGACATCAAAGCCGACTCCTGATCACATCTCACTGTGACCATTTTATTCACAAGACCCATTTCGCGAATCACTCGTCCAATGTTGTAAAACAGATCCGGATCATCCAAATTCATGGCCGGGATGGCCGTGGTATAGTTCGAAGAACAATGTGCAAGAAGCAGCACACGAAGACGACCAAAGTAGTAGAAATCCATTCCAATCGTCTGGTCCTCGCGTTGCAAACGCCTTCGCAAGCGTCTCGCAGGAACCTTCCCTTTACTCGAGGTGCAGGCCTCACAGTTCACATCATAAGGAAAATGACCTCTGGATCTATGCACTTGCAAAGCCACACTTCGCAGAGGTATCCTATCTGAAACTTCTGCACCTCCAGGCGGTTCCGGGGGTTTCGGTGGTTCAACACCTTGAGGTTTCGGAAGCGGACTCTCTTTCTCTCCTCTCTCTTCTCTCTCTGAAGAACGTGGCATGTCACTATCGAGTTCTAAGGGCTCAGCTTGCGTCCCCTTACCGGGGAGGGGCAGTCCCCGCACAACTCTCAAGTGGCTGTGCTCAGAAGTGGATCTGCTCCCTTTTTCATCATCGCCCTTTCTTCTCAACAAACAACACCCACACAAACTCCAAGCACAACACCATGCCACGCACACCAACAAGCTCCACAAGTTCCTGTCGAGACAAAGGCCCAAGCACATGGCCTTACATGAGAACTTCAAAGAGGCTTTAAAACCTGAGCTCCAAGTTGGTTTCACAACGTGCCTGCTAAAGACAAGAGTACGTTCTACATCAACTCGAACATAACAGAAACGAGTCTTGATTCGCACTCGGACTCCTTTACGACGATGGTGTAAACGGTACTTTCGGGACACAACTTGAGGGTAGTCACCAACTCCTCGAAACCTTTTCAAACACATCTTCAAGAATCGAAATCCTAACCAGAACGAACCCCCCAAGAGACTTGCTATCACATAGATCGCCAAGCAAGCAAAAACATCCAATGCTTCTCCTGGCATGCAAAACAAAGCACTCCTGGCCGGCAGGGGTCTGTCATGACTCATGTTCAGGAGGTTTGGGTTCGTGGTGTTTCTGAGGTTCACACTTGAGGGTATTTCGGATCTTTGAGGGTACTGCATAGAAGATCGAAGTTCTTTTGGGCTTCTCTTCAAGGGACCTTCAAGCTCGCACACTCCTAACCAAGCAAGTCTCACACAGCAACATGTCTGTTCAACTGCTTCACTCATGCTTCTTTCCAAATCCAAACAAGCCTGAAAGACACTGTGTTTTTCCAACGCGCAAGACATGCGATCGGCGCGTTCAGAAACAATTCCACAAAAGGAAGAATTCCGCACAGCCTTTAAGGCCTTCACTTCTTCTGTCCAGGGGAAGGAAGCACAAACTTCCTCTCTTCGGCTGTTTGACCCAAGCCGCCCGGAGGCGGAAGGGCATCCGCTGCGGATGATGTAGCGGTCTCGGATGTAGGCCTTTCCTCCGCTGTCACGGTTGCTGGCTCTGGAGCTGCAGGCAAAGACTCTGCAACCACTGGCACTTCTGGAACCGTCAAAGGCGAGGAAGTTGGAACCACAAACCAGGCCTTCGGTGTAGCCCCCGCTGGTGCTCCCTTGGCTTTCGACAGAGCACCTGGAATTTCCCCAGGAGCTGCCTTCGGGACATAGCCGGGACCTGGAATTTCCCCTGGAGGAGGGGTCTCCGGCACACTCTCCGTTGTGGAAATTGGAGCTCCAACCGGTGCCGTGGGTTCTGGAGTTTCTGGGGCCCGCTCCTCTTCCACCACCATCGGCTCCACAATGTGGTCCGAGGGACCAGAAGAAGCAACAGGTGGGACATCCAAGAACTTGAAGGACTCCAAAGGGGCCAATGAAACTGCGGAAGGCGAAGGAGGTACCGGTGTTGATGGAGCTGCAGTGTCCCCCAGAGGGGCTCCTAGAGATGCTGGATCGAACTTGTACCCGTCCGTCGCGACCGGCGATGGCTCCATAATGATAGGAGACGGTGGGGGCGGCGCAGAGGAGCCCACATCCTTCAAGGCTTTCTCCGCTTCGATGAGCGCCAAAACTCTGGTCCGGCTCTGCATCATGTATTCCCCCATTGGAATCGATTCGTCCGACGAACTTGCCGAGGATGACTCTGCAGACTCTGTCTCCGAGCCTTCGTTCATCGCTCCAGTCTCCGAGCCTTCGTTCATCGCTCCAGTCTCCGAGCCTTCGTCCATCGCTCCAATTCCACCTCCAGTATCTGTGGAAGCAGCTGCAGCCGTCCTTCTGGCCTTGACCTTGGGTCGAGCGGACTGCAAGTCCTCCCGTTTTCGGACCCCTGCTTCGAACTCGATATAGCGCCGGCGCTGATCCATTGCCCCCATTAACGCACGCCACCCATGCCTGATGGCTGAGCCTGGCACCCACTCGAGCTGGAGCTCGACGTCGTCTGGATACATTCCAGCCAAAAGGTTGCGTTCCGCTTCCGGCATGGCCTCGTAAACGGTCAGGACCTTGAGGATACGCTTGATGTAACCCAGCGCAGCCACGTCCCCGCCACTCTGGTGGCGTAGGTGACTTGGATCGGGAGTATACCCTTCGATAGCGGCACGCGCGTCCCTTGCACGCACGCCGCGTTGATGAAGAGTGCGGCCTTGACCCGCGATTTCGAACCTTGTAGTATGCTCGTCCAACAACTCGTCGGTGAGCTGGGAAAAATCCCTCTTTCTCTTCACCGGAAGGATCCCTCCATGATCCGGGGCTTCCGGAAACTCGGGCAGCCACAGCGCCCACGCAACCTCTGCGCTGATGTAGGGCGTTCCATCCAGAGGATCGGGATCGTGATCGCGAAGCCTCTTGGACCACCCCGTTCCCAGGCACGGTCCCACACCTGGGTCTGGACGTTGGATCCGCCCAAGGAGCTTCTGTCCAACCTCGAGGAGGTAGCCGTCGGTCATCAAAGCATCTGTCAATGACGCAAAGATGGTCCCCTGGCGGGAAGAATAAACGAGCCCATCTCCGATAGACATAAGTGGAACTGCAGGTTCCAGGTCGTTCTCTGGAATTGCCGGCACAGGGTATCCACATGCAATAAGATCTTCTCGCTGCTGTCGTATCGCTTGCATAAAATACCTGTAGCGCGGCCCCCTCAGCATGCTTCTCCACTTCACTATCAGAGGCGGCTCGGCTGATGGCTGCGAAGGCTTGCTTGTGGATGCCACCGTTTGAGCCCTCCATCTTCCCCATGCTTCCTCCTCTTCCGTTTCTCCTGTCTCTGATGCAGCCACCGAAGGCGAAGGTACTGCAACTTGATTCGGAGGCCTCGAGAAAACATTGAAGGAGGCAACTGAAGCCCCTGCGTCCGCAGTCTCGGCTGGCGCCGCCTCTGCTGGTGCAGGCTCTACGGGTGCATTCAAAAACACAACCTCCTGCCCGGTACTCTCCGCTGGAGAGTTGTGGGAATCTTGCTCCACCTCCATTTGAGGTTCCGACATGCTCAGCACCTTCCCTCAGGGAAAACCAAGACACGCAAACAAGCAAAATGGCTGCGGACAAACATGCGCACTTCAAGCCTTTTTGAGGTCTTTTGGGCTTCCTAACGCAAAACATGCTTGGCTCGGTTGCTTTGGGGCACTCACTTCCTTTAAGGGCACACCTCAAACCTTCACTGCCGAAGATCAGAAGCGAAAAACCTTTCAAACACAACCCCTTCACAAGACATGCCAGCAAAAACATCACGTTCCAAACTGCGCACACATGCCGCTGCCAAAAATCATGTTGCTGTCTGACAAAAACATGGCATTTCCTAACAGAATCATGCAGTTTCCTAACCAGACTTTCGGAACACAGGCTCCTATCACCACTCAGGACATCCGTTTTTCTAGTACAGATCACGTCGTGCGGTTTCCTAACGGCGTGTTCTTCAGGAATTTCCAGGGACCTACTCCTAACTTCAGCCCTCAAACCGCGCAACATGAACTCAAACGGCGTTCCCGTCAAGACATGGCGGATAGACTTCTCGTCCTCTCCAGGCTTATCATCACTCTTCACTTCTTTCGAAGTCTTCTTCAGGATGCTTGGTCCTGCAGTAATGTCTTTCCTGGGTTCCTTGTCAACAGGAAGAGAGTCGATCTCCATGTCCGATCCCTTGGATGGGCGTTTAGGAGCTTTCTGCTTCTTTCCGCTAATCGCCCACCAGGCCCGTTTCGCCCCAACCAGGCGGACATTCTTCTTTCCACCCTTGTAAATGCGAGACCCGGTGCGCGCAAGGTGCGTCTTCCAGCCCCGTTCCGACGCGGACCACGGAGATACCACATTAAAAGGCACGTCCGCCACAAGGACGTCCTCCAACGTCAACGAAACGTCGCCGAAACGAACTTCAAGATCAACGACATTCGATACGTTTATGATGTCTCCTGAGGCACTATAGAGCGTCACCGTGCGATCATGGTACTTGCAGACACGAAATCCTGACAGATGATCTGCTGAGACGATGTGGCATGTGGCTCCACTATCGACCAGCCATACATCACGATGCTCTACCTGCAGCGAAGCGCAGACGTATGCCGCATCTCCCTTCGAGGTGCTTCCAGTCAGGGTGCCTACCTTCTCATCTACAGTGACTTTCGGCTCTACAGCGACCGGTCTAGGGACTACTGCTACGGGCTTAGGCTTCTCAGGCTCAGGCTGGCTCAGTACTTCTCGTACAGCAGAAGGCTTGGCAAACCTCATCGCCATCACGGTGGAGGTCCTCGAAGACTCGGACTCTGCCTCGGACTCTGGTTCTCCCATAGCCCGGGCTCTAGCCTTCTTCTTCTTCTTGCCTTTTCCTTTGCCTTTATCAGGCTTGTCGGGCTTCTGCTCCTTGTCTTTGCCGCCTTTTCCGCCTTTCGGCGTTGGAGAGCGTGGCTTTCCCTTGGGATTCTGCGCTCCCTTGCCATCGCCCTTCTTGCCCTTGTCGCCCTTCTTGCCCTTTTCACCAGCTTCACGCTGACGGCTCCAACAGTCCTTAGCCAGGTGTCCCTTTCGTCCGCAGTGGTCACAAAGCTTGTCACCTTTTCCTGACATCTGCCGATTTGAGGAAAAGGGACCCTCACACAGACGAAGCTGCTCCTCATAGTACCGAAGCTTTCGCTCAGCGATGTCCAGTCGTTGCTCTTTCCATGAAGAACCACATACTGTCTGAGCTCCTGGCTCAGAGCTTGCAGCAAAACACTGCAGCGGTCAGCCTCCGTGAGGCGCAACTCTGGAAAGTTCCCAAGCTTGGACTCAGCACGAGAAAACTCGTCCTCCAAGTGACGGATGAGGTCCGTCGGCCGTCGGTGATGCTGGCACGTAGTCGCCAACTTGAGGCACTGCTCGCGCACATATACAGCTTCCATGCGAGACACGATGCTGTATTGCTGTGTGATGGTCCTAACCGCCTCGTATCCGCAGGCACTGAGAGACTGCCTTTTCGAGCACGAGCGTAGCAACTCCTGACCTCTTTCCCAACGTGAGAGAGATTGGGTGAGATAGTGGTAAAGCTTCGCGCTTCGAGCAGCAACATCATCCGCCAAATCCTTCTTGAAGGATCTCGTTCTTTTGCTTGACGCAGAGTTGCAACTCTCGAACGAAAGACTCATCTTGAAGAGCAAGCCACGATGACAATGTCTCAAGTAGGCATGCCATGTCTCGACTTCTCTCATCCTGCCCTTATTCATGCCTTGGTGCTCTCGCATCGGCAGAAATGGAAGGTACTTCTCTGCTCTATTCTGCACCAGAACTCGAAGACGAGGTAGCTCCTGCAACAGGCACAGAAGGTGTGCTCGGTGCAGCTGCAAAAGAGTCTTCCATCTTGGCTCGAGCTGCAGCCTCTGCCACCAAACGTGCGGTCTCCGCTGCCTTCTCTTCAGCCTCATTTCGACGCTTCTCTTCCAAGTCCATCCTTCTCATGAGGGCAGCTATCAACTGCTGGTTCGCTGGTTGGCCTGACTTTGTTGCCTTAGAGGAGCGAACCCTTTGCGTCGCCTCCGGCAACTCCAGCTCAAGCTCATGCTTCGCCTGCTGGAAGCCAAGTGGGTGGAGTACAAGCTGGAAATGGCCTTGGTGAAGGCAACTTCCAAGCCATCTTCATGGAAATGCCCAGGTGCTGTCGGCTGTCCTTGAGACCCAAACAGCAAAGCCTCTTCCTCAGGGCTCACATCAGGTTCTGGCACTGTCGACGCGTCCGGAACTTGGGCCATGGCTTTTCCTGGAACGTCTTTTCAGGACGCTCCGCTATGGCAGGGCTCCAAGACAGCGAGAGGGTCAGGTTGCGACCGCACGGCTCAAATCAGACAGGAGAGGACGCAGTCAAAAGGTTTTACCAGGGTTGAAAGTTCAGTCAAGGAGTGGAGCGGTAAGTCCGTTCCAGTCACGATCAAGACAGACTCCGAGTTCTGCGATATCTCAAGGCCATCAACAACAAACCCGGCGCAATCGTCCGGTCGACTACAAGCAACATGATGAGAAAGAACGGCCTTTGCGTAGGATTGGCTCCGCCATCGTGGGCTTCTCCTAGGGCTGCTGGGGTTCTACCTCTTCTCATTCCTTACGCCCCAAGGCGACTTTATGCCTGGTTCCTTACTCGGCCAATAGTTGAGCTTTAAACTTTTCGAGTTTCCTTTATTTGGTAGAAAGCATAAGGTTTAACCCTTTTGTTTGCTCTTGGCTTTGGAGAAGCAAGGTTCCATTATGTGGTGGACAGACAAGGCTTCGTGCAGGAGCGGTGCGCTGTCACCAACTCCACGGCAGGTCCCAGCCCATGGTGCGATGCCAAGGACTACTTGCTGATGTCACGGACCACCCTTTGGGTGTCACACCGAGTGATGCGGCTTGTTTTTGTTCTGAAGACTGGGTTCTAGCTTGTATTCTGTTCAAAAAAAGGGTGTTTGTGTGCAACAGGCAATATCATGCCTGTTGTATGAACACCATTTTTTGAACACAATGCTCGGCAGGGTTCGATGTGTTGCGGCCGCGTCTCACCTGCCTCTCAGGTTGAGCGTAACCCGCAACGAGGTTGGGGTGGTGGTGGCAGCTCATCCAAGGCCTTAATCCTCGGGATGCTGGGAAGCTTGCTGGGAATCACTGTTTCCAGGACGATTCAGGGCCCACAGCAAGCTGCATGCACATCCTGGACGCAATCCTCGCATGGTGGGCCAGCGCAGACCACGTTCCCACTTGCCACTTGCACGTGTGGAAGCTGGCCAGGGACTCGATTCTTCACAGCGATGTAAAGAACATCCTGGCCAGATACGAAAACGTTGTGCTTGCGTACCTGGCGTTTTCGGCTTGGTTGATGACAGACTCTGCGGTTCAGGTTGCTATCCTCAACAATGCTCCAAACATGATGGCCCTCTATGTCCTCGCAATCATGTGCGGCTGCACCCTGCTTTGTGAAAACCAAGCTACGCAGGTACACTATGCTCAGCTCCGGCACATCAGCACCTTACAGCGCTTGCAGGAGTCAACCTACGTCTACGGTGAGAGACCAGACCTTGCACATCAGCGCAACTTGCTCGATCAGATGATCACAAGGATGTCCAGTGGAGGAGACTATCAAACCAGGCTCCTCTACATGCCTTTGAACCCGACCTTTCAGAAGGCTGTTTTTGCTTACTTCTTCACGGCATGCGTGTCAGTCGCTACAAGACCCATCGCCGATGGAATAAGCCTTTCAAGGCCACTCGGAGCTTTCGATACACTGGCAAACCACGCCACTGATCAGAAGTAAGGATTGGGCATGACCAATTCAGTATTTAATATGTGCAAAGCGCATCTGAACACCAATGGTACTTTTTTCGTATCACCCACGCCTGCGTTGCTATCCGGTTGCCGCTTTACGCGCCCGAGCATGAGCAACTCATCCGGCATGCTGCTAAGCAGCTGCAAGGCACTGGCCAAGCTTTCTATGGAATGTCTAACCGAAACTCATCTTTGAAGAAGCTTGCTGACACAAATCAAGCAACTATCACATTTTCATGACTTCTCCTATCGAAGGATCATAGAGAACCCGGTTGTACCATTTGCTTAAGCAGAATCATAAATGTATAAATGTATATCTATCTAAATCTATATATGTATATATATATATATATATATATCTGAGGGAGAGAGGGCTTTTCTCATTTGTTATTGAGATCACCTTTTTTGTTTGATACATATATATATATATATATAGAGAGAATTGAATGGATTGAGTTTTTTTTAGGATTATATATTTTCAGAAAGAGATCTCAAATAATAATAAGGTTGGGTTCTGGATTCTAATGGAGTATTTCTAGATATATGAATAATATGAGCTTCGATAAACCAATTGATTTGGAAATTAAGATCGATATCTACAAAAATTTGCATTCGATAATATATTTTTAAATATGAAAATCGACTTCTCGAATGGTTCAGTATATAAATAAATATATATATATATATATGGTAGCATATATATATATATATACATATTAGTATATGTATGTATATATATATATACATATTAGTATATCTTTGAACACGAAAATTTTCAAAAAAACCCAAACAGCCGTTTGGAAACCTCTATTCAGAAGATGAAGTTCTTTGCATGAAGCAGCAGGTGTTTGTGCATAAACCATCAAAACCCTCAACCCTCAACCCTCAACCCTCAACCCTCAACCCTCAACCCTAAACCCTAAACCCTAAACCCTAAACCCTAAACCCTAAACCCGCAAACACCTGGGCTCCAGAGCAGCTGGCTTTGTTTGGGTGCTTTGAGGGCAGCCAACTGATACGATGAGGCCGGGTGAGTCGCCATGTGCTGTATGGCGAAACCGTTTTGGGGTTTAGGGTTTAGGGTTTAGGGGGCTCTTAGTAGGGAATGAGGGAAGTGGGTACCTCATATTCCTCTATATGTACCATGGAAGGGATTCATTCGGGTATCGGGTTCCCTCACTCCCTACTATGGGCACCTGGCGGTGGACTTGAAGCAGCTGCTTTCGGTTGAGCCAATCTATGCCCATACCAAAGCTACAGAGCAGCCTCCCGGAAACCCTCCCAACAGTGTGTGAACCACCGTGAGCTTTAAAGCCTTTCAAAACCCTAAAGCTTAAAGCCTAAGCCCCAAACCCCTGAACCCTTAACCTGAAACCCTAAGCCCCCAAGCCTCTCAGCCCCTAAACCCCGAACCCCCTAACCCCCTAACTCCCTAAGCTCTAAACCCTAAAACCTAAACCCTAAACCCTAAACCCTGAACCCTGAACCCTTTAAACCTTAAACCAGCACCCGGAGGCGGTAACTCTGCGCCTGCCTGGCGCTTATGATGTCAGCAGCATTGATGTTGGGTTTCGGGTCTAGGAGCCAAAAGGGGGTTTTCATGAGGGATTAAAGGTTTAGGGTTTAGGGTTTAGGGATTTAGGTTTTGCGGGTCCAGAGGTGGCTGGGCAAAGGTGTGGGGGGTGATGTTCAGGGCCGGGGAGGGGGGCGGGGGGGGTGGAGGGGGGTGGGGGGTGGGGGGGGGGGTGGGTGGGGGGGTTTGGGCCTTGGGGCTTGCGGACTTGGGGCGTTTCGTGAGTTGAAGGTACGGTGTGCGGGGTTTGGGATTCCCATGGGTCCCATGGTCTCTTTAGATTGTACTTGAACCCAAGGGATTGTTAACGTTTTTTGTGCTTTGAGGGGTCTATTCTTGAGTTCAGGGTTTAGCACAAGGGGCATTCGTTTTGCCAGCACGGTTGGATGAGAGGTGCTCGCTTGCAATGTCATGCGCTTGTTGCTGTCTGCTGAGGAAGCGAACCTAACTGTAGTTTCGTCTTCCTGGCATGTTTTTTGATTTCATCCGTTTGCCTGGCCGCAGGGCACTGTGTGCGTGAATGGTGCAGCATGTTGCGCTGTTGTCACGGGTGTCGGGAGTTGCTTTGCTTGCGACACAGAAGCGCAGCTTGAACAAGAACCTTGTGAGTCTTAATCACCACCATAAGCATGCGCAGAACTTGCACAACGCAGCGTCACCTGTCTGTTCGAGAAGGGTTTCTCGTATCTTGCCAGATCTGGCAGCTCAACTCCGTCATGGAGCTGCTTGCTGGACTGATCTCTGGCATCACAGGTGGGGGCGGTCTTGGGTTTCAAAAGGGCAAAGAGCAACTGCCCAAGAGACCTTGTTCTACTTCCATAGGCCCTTAAACCCCAAACCCTAAAGCCCGATAGTTCAGCTGATCCCAAAACCCTTAAATCTCATGCCCTAAACCTCAAACGCTAAACCTTAAACCCTAAACCTAAGCCCTAAACCCTAAACCCTAAACCCTAAGCCTAAGCCCTAAACCCTGAACCCGAGACCTAAAGGGGTTCTTTCTGCGGCTGCCTCCGGTCTCCGCGAGCCCAGGTGCTGCCTATGAGGTCTTCGGATACAACCGCAAGCGTGCACCCAAGAATGGGTTCAGGGTTAAGGGTTTAGGGTTTGGGGCTTCGGGTTTAGGGTTTAGGGTGTAGGGTTCGGGTTTTGGGTTTATTGGACCCTTCCAAAGCCCTAAACCTGCTCTGCCGTGTCCACCACAAGGTGTGTCCAAGGACAGTTTCTTGACATCAGCTTATTCGTCTAGGGTTTAGGGTTTAGGGTTAGGGTTTAGGGTTCGGGGCTTGAGGAACGTGGCTCTTGAAGTGCTTAGGGTGCCCAATTCCCCAATTCCCTACCAGGTCACGCACTCAAACCCCATGGAGCCCTGTACCCTAGAACAAAGACCCTCAACCCTAGACTTTAAGCCCTAAACCCTAAACCCTAAACCCTAAACCCTAAACCCTAAACCCTAAACCCTAAACCCTAAACCCTAAACCCTCGACCCTCAACCCTAGTCTCCAAGCTTGAACTGCTGAGCCGGAGCCGAACCCACTCGCACTTCAGTCAAAGGCTCGCAGGAGAAGTTCGTTTGAGACTAGGGTTAAGGGTTTAGGGTTTAGGGTTTAGGGTTTAGGGTTTAGGGTTTAGGGTTTAGGGTTTAGGGTTTAGGGTTTAGGGTTTATGGACCTGGTCATACCGCAAAAGCGCTTTCGACTGACCCACCCCCAAGCGAGGGTTGTTACCATAGTTTTCCTATCCTTCAACCCTATACCCACTTGTAAGCACCTCCCAATGAAACCCCCACAGCATGGCCTCTGCGCCTGAGGAATTTCCAGTATGACCGACGTCAGCGGACCATCTTCGAGTATCAGCTGTCGGACAGACCCTTGAGAGCTTTGCCGATCCCTACCCCTACAACCCCTAAAGCCCCTAAAGCCCCTACAGCCCCTAAAGACCCCACACCCCTAGCCCTGAAAACCCAAGCCCAAGCCCTCCTAATACCGAAAAAGCCTCCGCTCGCAGGCCTTAATTCTTAGGCCCTGAAGCGGCAGGCCTCAACCTCAGGGTCCAGCTTGGAGGTTCTGGGGTTCTTATAATGTAGGGTTTAGGGTTTAGGGTTTAGGGTTGAGGGTTGAGGGTTGAGGGTTGAGGGTTTAGGGTTTCGGGGTACTTTTCGGTAGGGTCATGGTTAGGGTAACCATGGTTCGAGGCCTACTAAAAGAGAGTGCTTGTAACCCTACTTTCAAATACCCATGAACTTAAGCAAAGCTACAATCATGCGGTGGCCGCCTACTCATCTTGTGGTATCTCTTTTTTCCAAGGTGCTATGTGGCAAGGGACCCAGGGGGCCTTATATATACCCTTTAAGGGATTTTATAGGGTACCTCATTGCCCCTTGAAGGGATTATATAGGGTACCTCATTCCCCCATTCCCTACTAACCAGCAGTGAGATTGAGGGCCCATGCTTGAACGTGAAGATCGGCTGTCTGGTGCTGGAAGACCCCCCAGGCCAGAGCCCCCCAAAAACCCACTGGCTTCTGACAGGTTCAGCGTTTACGGTTTTAAACCCGAAACCTTAAACCCTAAACCCTAAACCCTAAACCCTAAACCCCCCTGTAAAGCCCTAAGCTTCGAATCCCTGAAACGCGTCAGGAGATGCGCATCAAGCAGGCGGACCTCTGGCGACGAGATGTGCGTGATGCCATCCAGTGCTGGCCTGAGCCCGTCAACCTCGCTGACATGGGGGGTTGTTTCGGATTTAGGGTTTAGGGTTTAGGGTTTAGGGGTTTAGGGTTTAGGGTTTAGGGTGTCTCTTGCTGGGGTTCTGTTTGGAATGAGTCTGCTTGGAATCTGACAGGGGACCTTTGTTTTGCAGTATCGCTGCGGGTGCATGAGTTAAGGAACAAAAGACGAGCTTTCTAGTTCCAGTATGGAGTTTAGAAGTACGTGCCTGAAATCCTTTCGTAAGACTGTCACGGGATACATACGGTGACCGATTCCCAACTTCACTACTAAGATCTAGAAAGCAACTTGCCGTAGTCAGGAAGCCCATAAGTATGGCCCTCATTAATGTTCCTGAACAGGAATCCAGCATAGAAGCTCAACATCTAATTCGCACGGTTAGTTTCGCGCACCAAATGAAGATAGTACATGTGGGGTTGTTCATGAAGACTTCAACCTGCAGAAGTCCTGTCGACGGTTACCAATTTCAATGCTTGTCATCGGCCCTACCTGGCACGTGCAGAGGCTTTGAGTGTTGAGGCTTTTCGTGTCGGTCCATACACCCCCCGTCCCCCCTTCCCAAACCCCCTGAAGAAACGGAGGCCCCCCCAAAATGAGCCCCCCCCTCTTTTGAAGGAGCCATTAGAAAGGAAGCCCGTGAACCTCAAGCCTAAACCCTATCCCTAAACCCTATCCCTAAACCCTAGAGCCTACACCTTAAACCCTAAACCCTAAATCCTAAACCCCCAAAATGACCCCTTCCCCACCCCCCCCCCCGCGCCCTAAAAGTTAGAGAGGAAGCCCTTAAAGCCCCGAAAGGAAGGTCGCAGAGGAGGCCCCTTAAAAGGGAAGGAGGCCCCTTGAACCCAAAGAAGCCCTTTCATGAAGCACCTCATTACACGTCTACATCTCTGTACATACATGTGTGTGTAGAAACATATAACGTGCATACTACCACAAACAAGGTGTATATAAACAAAACATATAGACATACGTATATATTGTATACGTGTATGTTTACACACATATATATATGTATATATAATATATATAGAAAGATAAATATAGATATCGGTATAGATATAGATGTATGTACGTATGTCTGTCTGTCTGTCTGTCTGTATGTATGTATGTATGAGGGGGGCAATGTTTGATCAGTTCACGGCCTGTCCCAGGCTGACGCCCAAGAAGATGGAGGCATGCCGTGGAGCTGCGGTTCATGGGTTACCGTTGGCTCCTAAACCCTAAAAACTAAACCCTAAACACTAAACCCTAAACCCAAAACCCAAAACCCCAAACCCTAAACCCTTAACCCTAAACCCTCAACCAATTGTTTTTAGGGTTTACGGTGGTCGTGCTCAGGCACTAAACACTAAACCCTAAACCGCAAACCTTGAAGCCCTAAACCCCAAACACGAAACCCTAAACCCCAAACCCGAGACCTTAAAAACCCGACACGCTAAACACGAGTTGCAGCGGCTATCGCTCTTGGGTTTGGACTTTGAGCACGATTTAACCGGGCTTAGGCTGTCGGCCCCAAGGAAGGTTATAGCCATGGCTACTCTACTTCTAGCCCTACGTGCCAAGTAGATCCGAAGTCCTGAGCTATAAATTCCAGGCAAACTCTTCTGTAGTTGCAGTGTGCTCCATTTAACGTTGCATAAAAGGGCTGTGGCAACTGCATGTTCAATTCCTCAACAGCATTGCCCTTCATGCAAAACAAAATTCCCTGCTCCCACATTCTACACGTTTTGTTGAATACATCAAATCCAAAAGTGTTGTGTATATAGAATCCAAAAGCTGATGTGGTTTATGTGGCACCCAAACAATGTTGTTTGTATAGAACCCTAAGCCCTAAGCCCTAAGCCCTAAGCCCTGAACCCTAAGCCCTAAACCCTAAACCCTAAACCCTAAACCCTAAACCCTAAACCCATACGCAGGTCTACCTGCTGGTCATCGCCATGGAGCTGACCGGCGCAGGATGCTGCCTGTGCAAGGCCCGGCGAGGGATGAGGGCCTGACTTGGGGTACTTTTTTGCCCTGCTTCTAAGGACCCGCAAGCCCTAAACCCTAAACCCTAAACCCTAAACCCTAAACCCTAAACCCTAAACCCTAAACCCTAAACCCTACTGAACCCTAAACCCTAAACCCTACTAAACCATAAACCCTAAGCCCTAAACCCTGAACCCTAAACCCTAAGGTTTGGCGTTGAGTCAGCTCTTGAAAGGGGCCGGATGTAGAGGCGGGGGTTCCTGCGAGTTTCGGGCCAGGGGTGGTGAGGGCTGAGTAGGTCTTCTCTCGGCTTGCATTTCCTGCAACATTCCGTGAACAACCTCCCATAGAGCTCTTAGCGCAGGTCTACCTGAAGTGAAAGCCAGTCCAACATTGAATGTTAAGGCAAATGAACGATAACGTAGGAGCACCAATCTAGACTCCCATGGTACCAAAGAATGCGGCTAGAAAAGATCAGCAGAATGTAGGCCCAAACGGGAGAACGCACGTTGTTGATCGTTACTATGATTTGTTTATGAGCCCAATATCAAACCCGTTGTAGATGTTGAAGTCAAGGGAAACGAACACAGACGACACATGTGATGGACGAAATCTCAAGGTCGCAAGGTACAGGCAGTACAAAGTGAAAGGTATTCAGCAAAGAACAAAGACCAGAATAAGATTTGTGGTCTCTTGATATCAGAATCTGCGAATATGATACTGTAATAAGAAAGCAGAATAAGAAAACATATAATTCACCGATGCTTAAGGTGGTTGATTGATCGTTGGAACTCACTGGCTGTCGCCGCTCGTTGTCCGCATTCTGTGGTTGAGTCTGTGCCGTCGGAGAACTGGTATAGCTGCATGGCAGTTCTACTTCCTAGGCAAGCCCCGAGTCCCTAAACCCTAAACCCTAAACCCTAAAGCCAAAAGCCTAAACCCTAAACCCTAAACCGTAAACCCTAAACCCTAAACCCTAAACCCTAAACCCTAAAAAGAAATGTCTGCAGAGGGGAGGATCCCTCCTGGGGCTCCTCCATGGATGGTAGCTGCGGGCGTCCTGTCCTCAGCTCCTGCAAGGAGGTTTAGGGTTTAGGGTTTAGGGTTTAGGGTTTAGGGTTTAGGCTGAGGGTTTGGCGTTGTACATTGGACCCTTAAGGTTGTGATTTTGGGTTTTGGGGGAAACCTTTTTGAGAGATCCTTCAGGTAAAATATGGGCCCGACTAGGAGTACATGAAGGGAAGCCTTTCGGGGTACAACCCTCGGCGGGGCAGGCTCTCGGCACTGAAGCTACAGCTCCCCGAGCCTAAACCCTAAACCCCAAACCCCAAACCCTAAACCCTAACCCCTAAACCCTAAACCCTAAACCCTAAACCCTAAACCCTAAACCCTAAACCCTAAACCCTAAACCCTAAACCCTAACCCTAAACCCTAAACCCTACACCCTAAACCCAACAAAGGCAACCCCCACTCGCTGAATCTGGTGAGCGTGGGCTGCACCAGGTTCTCGCCGTGTGCAGCTGCATCTCGACGCGGCCTCGGATTCATCTAGACATATCACTTCAAGGACTTCACAGGGTTTAGGGTCTAGGGTTTGGGGTTTAGGGTCTTCAATATGGCCCATACAGTAGTATGATGGTATACTAATTGAATAAGATATAGCAATGTAACAACCCTCTCATATAATGGAAGAAAAGAGATTCAACAAAATTATATAGTAATGCAGTAATAAAGCAATATCATACTGTGGGAATGTCAGAATATAATCGTATCATGCTATAAATGTAATACTGTAATGAAATACCCCCCCCAAACCTTAAGACCTCATTGCTTTTCTAACCCTGAGCTGAGCTCAGGTACTTATTCCTCGCGCTTTGGTTCGGCCTCCACGCTTTCGTGGCCGCGCAGGCGTACAAGGCGAACCCTGCTTTCAAAGGGTTTAGGGTTTAGGGTTTAGGGTTTAGGGTTTAGGCAGTTTAGGCTTTAGGCTTTGGGGTTTCAAAGGAGGGCAAAGGAAGGCATTTCTGTTGCTTTAGGTTTTTTGGGGGTTTAGGTTCAAGGGGTTGGAGTTCGGCTGGGGTGGGGCTGCGCCTACTGAGTCGCAGAGACCCCCAGCCGAAAACCCGCCTAAGCCCTCACCTTGAAACCCAAGCTCTCCACCCCTAACCCTGAACCCTCAACTCGGCACGTAGCAGCTTCCTCTTCCCAGAGAAGGGCCCAATACGAAACCCTAAGCCCAAAACCAAAAACACCCTCCTCTGGGCTCGGTTCTGTGCCGTAGGCGGGCAGTTGACCTCTACACCCGCCACTTCCATAAAACCCCAAAACCCTAAACCCCCAAACCCCAAACCTCCAAAACCCTGAGCCCAAAGCAGCCCGACAAGCGTAGCCGGCCAGGGCTTTAGGGTGGGGATGCTAGTATAACAGTCCCTTTTTAGGGATTAGAATAGCGGGGTACTAGAATCCCCCCTAAGCCGTAAACCCTTACTAAACCCTAAACCCTAAACCCTAAGCCCTGAACCCTACACCCTGAAGCCTAAACCCTAAACCCTAAACCCTAAACCCTAAACCCTAAACCCTTAACCATAAACCCTACTAAGGACTCTTAGTACACGAGGGAACATCCCAAGGTGCGCATCTTGACGCAGTTGGTCAGGCTGCCCATCCCTTCGCCCTCCAGCTCAGACGGCTTTCGTGCGGTTTCCTTTTCTGCCTTTTAGGGTTTAGGGTTTAGGGTTTAGGGGCTTGGGTTTAGGGCCCCAGAACCCCACACTCCCGACACGCACCCCCCAAGCTACCCAAGCTCACTAGACTCCCTATAACGTTCCCGAACTCCTCAAAATCCCCTAAACCCCCCCAAAATCTCCCAAAATTTGCCTAAACTCCCTTAAACTCCCCTAAGCTCCCCAAACACCGTGAAGACCCCAGCCACGGAACCCAGGTGGAGTCACATGGAGGCCGCGAGAACCTATGGCTCCGACTACGAGAGCTGCTGGGACTCTTCCGGACCCTCCAGAGCCCTCAGAGCTTTGGGTTTAGGGTTTAGGGGTTTAAGGTTTAGGGTTTAGGGTTTGGGGTTTAGGCTTTAGGGTTGGGATGCTCCCCCTTATACGAACAGTTGTTAATAGGGGTACGATAATCCCGATTAAGGAGTGCTAGTATGGGGTTTAGGGGTCTAGGTTTTAGGGCTGCAGGGTTTAGGGCTTGGGGGGCTAAAGGTTGGGTGTTTAGGGTTTGGCCGGGCCTCTGCAGGGTGAATGGTGAAGGGTTTCGGGGGCTTTCGGCTGGAAAGAGTTCAGAGAGAAGGGGCGTTTCTGGGGTTCAGGGGCGTACGGCCTTCTTGGGAGTTTAGGCGTTCAGGGCTTCAAGGCCGTTTGGGTGTCTAGGATTTATTGCCCTGATCCCTGCGCCCGAAACGCATTCAAGTTGCTCCGAAACTGACACCTAGACCCCGAACTCCAGGCTCGACACTCTAACTTGCTAAGACCCTAAGCCCTAAGCCCGAAAGCCACTTAACCTAAGTTACCAGAAGATGGGCTTATTTTCGGGATTTAGGGTTTGAGCTTGGGTTGCCTCACTATGAGACTCAGCTTGTGAAGGAACTCCATGTAAGCGACAATGAGAAGGAAGCATAATACAGGAAGTTCTTTACATTAGGCTCCCTGCTTGGGCCCCCTATTCATAGTATGGTATTTTTAAAAGAAGGACTCCTCAAAAGATCCCCTACTGTAGAGCAGGAAACCTATGTTATTCATTCTAGATCCGCATTACAGTGCTTGATTTTGTGAAGTCAAGTTCTTTAAGGGCAAACCGGTGACAGGTGCTTTTGTTTAAGTTCCCTAAGCCCTACACCTGAAAGCCTAAAACCCTAAGACCTAGCCCTAAACCCTAAACCCTAAACCCTAAACCCTAAACCCTAAACCCTAAACCCTAGACCCTAGACCCTAGACCCTAGACCCTAGACCCTAGACCCTAGACCCTAGACCCTAGACCCTAGACCCTAGACCCTAGACCCTAGACCCTAGACCCTAGACCCTAGACCCTAGGACCCTAGACCCTAGGACCCTAGACCCTAGCCCTAAACCCCATACCCTACACTCAAAATCGACCTTGAGGCCAGCCAGCTCAGCAGATGTTGCGTGTGCCTTTTGTGACCGGCTCCCAGGCCGGTCTCTTGGGGTGGAGTTCAAGCCCGCCTGAACCCTAATCCCGGGTTTAGGGTTTAGGTTTAGGGTTTAGGGTTTAGGGTTTAGCCAAAATCTCTGAACCCCCAAAGCCCAATCCTTTCTTGCCTCCCTCTGGATTTTGTGAGGATTGCACAATCCTGAAAGTCTTAGTCAACGCCTGTTGCTGGTTTGCTGGATGGAGTGGCCCACAAAATTAGTTAAGTAGGGGGTCTCCCTAAACTCCTAAGACCTAAACTCCTAAACCCTAAGTGGGTAAGCAGGGGGTCTCCCTAAACTCCTAAGACCTAAACCCTAAACCCTAAGTGGGCTTGGAACTTCTGATTTGGAAGTAAAGTTTTGGGTGCGAAGACCATGCCTGACACAAGACAGATGCGTTTAGAGTTCCGGCCTTAGGAAACCCCAAAACCCTCAGCCCCCAATCAGTAAGCCCTTGAACCCCAACCCCCAACCCCCAACCCCAACCCCGAACCCCCAACCCCCAATCCCCAGTCCCCAACCCCCAACCCTAAACCCTAAACCCTAAACCCTACAGCCCAAACCCCTGCCACCCCTAAGCCCTGACCCCTAAACCCCGAAACCCCCAATGCTCTCGCTAAGCCGGCAGGAAGGTTGGGTGCACGGCGAGGTGGGCGACCCATCGGTTGGCCACTTCGGGTAACATGTTTGGGCTTCTGAGCAGGGTTTAGTTGGGGCTAAACCCCAAACCCGAAGCCCCAAAGCCGAAACCCTAAACCCGAAACCTTAATCCCAAAACCGACAAATCAAGTGGATCCAACCCGAAGCCCTGAACCCTGAGACCTTACGTTGTCCCGACCTGAGCCAGAACGTCCTCAAGGAGCTGGATGTAGGGTTTCGGGTTTAGGCTTTAAGGTTTGGGAGTTCAGGAGTTTGGGCTCTGTTTGGGGTAAGGGTTTCAGGGTTTCAAACTCGAAAGTCTTGTTTGCGGAGGTTGGGTAGGCAGAGCCTACACCCCAAACCCCAAACCCCAAACCCCAAACCCCAAACCCCAAACCCTAAACCCTAAACCCTAAACCTTAAACCCTAAACCCTAAACCGTAGACCCAATCTGAGCCCCACCCCCCCCCCCCCCCGGTCCCCCCGAAAGCAGTTTTCTAGGCCGGCGAGGATGAGAATTCGCAGTCCGCGCCCTGAGACTGCCAGAAAGCTTCAACACTACATCGGAGGTTCATGGGTACGTAACAGTAGGGTTTAAGGCTTCGGGTTTAGAGCTTCGGGTTTAGGCCTTACTTGGAGGTTCACAAAAGGGGCACCCCTAAGGTGCCTCCACGTAAGCCTCAAGAGCTTTGGGGGTTTAGGGTTTAGGGTTTGGGCTTGGTGTCAAGGGTCGGGAGCTCTGGGGTTCAGGTTTGGGCTATGTAGGTTTGTTGGGCTTAGCTTGGAGCTTCCTTACTCCAAAGTAGGGTTCTAAGTACCGTACATAAGGCCGGAACCACCATCACCCCCACTTAAACGCGACGACAGGTTTCGCATTTTGCGAACCCATACCGTCCAGAAGCGACAGTTTCGCGTGTGGCGAACTAGGGCGTCCAAACGCGGGGACAACTTCGAGGACGGCATGTGTGGCCACGCCCGTGCCTAGGCGAGAGCGCGATTTTCCGCTGCGCGGTGCCATCGAGCTAGCCCCGCTTCCCCTTAGTGCTCGAGCCCCTTAGACTCTCAGCGTTGACACACTGTTTGGGGAATTATCCCCTCAACCCTCAACCCTCAACCCTAAACCCCTAAACCCCCAAACCCGAAACCTCCATAGCCCTATGCCTTAAGCTTAAGACCCTAACTTGAAACCCTGAACCCGGGTTCAGTTGACCCCAACCTAACCCGCAATTCAGCACTTCCCTTGCGAGTTTGGCAGCGGACCCCTGGGGCCTGGAGAGACGGGCCGAAGGCCGCGTTTTCGTTGGGGCCATTTTTTTTGAACTACTTGTACTGTTTATGGTGGCTCTCATCATCATTTGTATTTTCATACAGTACAACTGTTGTCATTGGTAGTATTCTTCATGTCCTTTTGTAGTTATCATTCGTACTGCTAGTACTTGATATAGCAATATCACTTGCTCCTATGAGATATTTATTCGCTATTTTCTCCTCCCTCTTTGTTATCACTAGTACTCGTAGACGATTTACGGTGCTATTGCTATCATTCAGCTGTGAGGGTACTGGGTTTAGAGTTCAGGATGCTGGGGCTAAGGATTCAGGGCTTGGTGCTCAGGATGTTGGGATTTAGGGTCTTGGGGCAGGATGTCGGGTGTAGGGTGTCGGGTGTACGGTGTAGGGTTTAGGGCTTAGGGTTTAGGGTTCAGGGTTTAGGGTGTAGGGTGTAGGGTTTAGGGTCTCAGAGGTTTAGGGTCTTCCGGGGCACCTTTTCTTCACGGAAACCCGATTGGGCCCATGGGGCTTGCATGTTGTTTCTACCGCCGTGTGACCTCTCAACCCCCAAACCCGAAACCCTACGCCCTAAACCCGAAGACCCAAAGCACCCTAAGCTCAAAGCCTCGCTTGCGTTTGAAGTCGTCCGGCTGAACTTCTCTAGATCCCAGAACTAGCATCCCTGAAGCTTAAACCCTAAGCCCTACACCCTAAAACCTAGGCCCTAAACCCTAACCCATCCTAGCCCTAAGCCCTAAGCCCTAAGCCCTAAGCCCTAAACCCTCAACCCTAAACCCTAAACCCTAAACCCTAAACCCTAAACCCTAAACCCTAAACCCTAAACCCCAAACCAAGTCTGAAGCAATCGGCCTCCATACTTCCCGGCAGACCTCCCGGAGCTGGATCCGAGCGTGAACCACGACGTGGAGAAGCAGCGCCACGCCCAGACTTCGTTAAACGTTCTAGAACCCTGAACCCCGGAACCTAAACCCTAAACCTTAAACCCGAAACCCTAAACCCTAAACCCTAAACCCCAAACACTTTGTGTGTTACGGGTTTCGGTTTGGGGCATCTTTCGGGCCGGGTGTTTTTCGGTTGGAGTGGATTTTTTTGTTTTACTTGCAGGTTCATGGGTACTTAGAAGTAGGGTTTAGGGTTTAGGGTGTAGGGGTACCCATGAACCTCCCTAAGTAGCGTTGCTTGGAGGTTCATGGGTGCTTGCAAGCTACTATGAGGTTCAAAGGGTTCCTGTATCCTATGTCAGGTGATAGACAGCTCTAACCTATAACTACCTAAACCCAGAACCCTGAACCCACACAAGCTGCAGGCGCCACGTCTGGTTGATCCGGGAGTCGGCCAAGTGTGGGAACCCAGCTCTGATTCTTCAGGGTTGAGGGGCCCGTCCTTGTTTCAGCAGGGCTTCAGCATCGAAGGTGTAGGGTTTAGGATTTAGGGTTGAGGGTCTCAAACTGTTAGGGCTTTTCGGGCTGAACGGCTTTTGGGTTTTTGGGTTCAGCTTTCTTTTCGTTGTGTGTTTCGGACTTCCGTGGGTGTGGCAGTTCTGGCGGGGCCATTTCGTGGAGCAGCGCTTTTTCAGCAGTTTTCTCTACGTCATGGGTTGGGTTCACCATGCAGAATTCGGTGGTTTACTGAATTCAATTCGCCTTCGGAGGGCACAAAAAAGGCGCTTTCCCCTAAACCCTAAGCCCCCAAAACCCTAAATCCGACACCGTAAACCCTATCCCCTAACCCCCGTTCCCATACTTGGCCTGATCGTTTGGGTACGACAAGGGCTCATGATTTGGCTCCTTCGCCCCCACAAATGCGCCTTCATCGGGGGTTGCTACGAGTGTAGGTTGCCTGAATCGTACGATCTCCCAGAAGGGGCAGAGGTTGAGCAGAATTGGCATGATTTCGCGGTTTAGGTTTAGGGTTTAGGGTTTAGGGTTTAGGGTGTAGGGTTTAGGGTTTAGGGATTAGGGTTTAGGGTTTAGGGTTTAGGGTTTTGGGGTTTAGGGCTTAGGGTTTAGGGGCAGGGTTTAGAGTAGACAGTGCAGCAGAAGACTGTGCACACTACGCCCTACGCCATATACTATGCGTCATAGCAGCAGGATTGATTAAGGAGTCTTTGTTTTGGCACGATGTCTTCAGAACTCGTGGGCAGACCCCAATTTTAAATTTAGGTTTAGGGTTTAGGACCCTTAAACCCCAAACCCTAAACCCTAGACCCTCAACCCAGTTTAATTCGGGTTTGGGACTCACTCTACCTGGTTTTCAAGGCCTGCTGTAGAGTTCAGATCCCATTAGATCAACCGCTGCACCCTGGCAAAGCGCATAGTTGATGTGACGTTCCATGAGGAGTTATGCAGCATGTCCTTAAACCCTAAACCCTAAACCCTAAACCCTAAACCCTAAACCCTAAACCCTAAACCCTTTAAAGAGCCCGAGCCAAGCCCCCAAACCCCAAACTCCCGAATCCGTGAACCGCACCCTTGATAATTTGTCCTGCAGAGGTTCTTCAGCACGTACGACGCGTTCTGCCGTGTCTCCATGAGCGTTCCAGCCTTAGGGTCTCGGGTCTAGGGTCTAGGGTTAGGGTTTAGGGTTTAGGGTTTAGGGTTTGGGGTTTAGGGTTTAGGGTTTAGGGTTTAGGGTTAGGGCAGGGGTCTTGGTGTCTCATCCACCTGCAACACCCGAGACCCTAGACTCGACACCCCTGAGCTCGGTGCGCGATTGAAGTCTCCGGTTCAGGGTTCAGGGTTGAGGCTCAGCCCCTAAGCCTCTAAACCCCTAAACCGCCCTGAAGCCCCCAGAACCTCCTAAACGCCCCCAAGCCGCTCCGAGCCCCTCAGAGCCCCCTCAACCCCTAAACTTACTGTTGGTGAGTAGGGAATGAGGAATGAGGTACCCTATTTCCCCCTAAACATACGTGTTGAGGGATTACACAGGGTACTTCATTCCCTCATTCCCCACTCATCAACAGTAAGTAAACGTTAGGTAAACCCTCCAGGCTGGGACCAGCTCCCTGGCCACTTTCTTCTGCTTCTACTGCGCCCTGGCATGTTTAGGGTTCAGGGCTTTGGGGTTACGGGTTAGGGCTTTCGGGTTTTAGGGTTCAGGGGTCCTGGTCTTGAGAATGTTTCCTTTTTCCAGGGCTTTCGAGATTATCCAGGGGCTTTCAGGGCTTTACTCGTATGGGTTTTTTCGAAATTAGGGGTACCTTGTTGAGGTCTTTATTATAAGGGCATCCCGCCATTTTCGGAACCTAAACCCTAAGCCCTAAGCCCTAAACCCTAAACCCTAAACCCTAAACCCTAAACCCTAAACCCTCAGTGAAATCCAAAAGACCACAGAGGCCTTGCCTACGTCTGCACGGAACTGGCGGCGCCGGTAGGGGCTTGGGCAGGCCTGGGCCTGATCGTTGGGGTTTGGGGTTTAGGGTTTAGGGTTTAGGATTTAGGGTTTAGGGTTTGGGGTTTAGGGTTTAGGATTTAGGGTTTAGGGTTTAGGGTTTAGGGATTCAGGGTTTAGGGGTTTAGGGTTTCAGCGTTTAGGAACCAAACCCTCAAGCCTGGCCCCCTCAAATACCTTGAAGGCCGTAAAGACCCCAAAGGTCCGAGAAGCCCTGAAGAACCCTCTAAACCCTTGGACCCTATAAACTCCATGAAGCCTGTGAACCCTACACAAACCCTACAAACCCTATAACACTGATAAGCCCTATGAACCCTAACCCGCTAGGGTTGGGGGTTCATGGATACGTAAACGTAGGGTTACAAGTAGGGCAACTATGGTTCTAGCCTGACTAAGGGCATAAATAGCCCGACTAACCCTAAACACTAAAACCCTAAACCCTAGGCGCCCTCAGGCATACTCTACATCTTCTTTAGGGTTTTCGGGTTTCTGTTTGAAGGCCCAACCCATGTTGCATTGCTTAGGGAGTTCCCCGCCCCCTCCAAACCCTGAAGCTTCCACCCGAAACCCCAAGCCCTAAACCGAAAACCCTAAACGTTTCACCGAAACCCGAAACCATAAACCTTAAACTGACCCCCGAAACCCGAAACCCTAAACCCGAGATCCGAAACCCTGAACCCTCTAAACAGCTCTCTGGTCGTCCTGCGCGGGCTCAAATTGAGGTGGCCTCGTGCGCGAGCAGGGCTGAAAAGGGGGAAGTTTAGGGCTCAAGGTTTTGGGGTTCGAGGGTTTCATAGGGTTTTTAGGCTTTAGGGTTCTAAGGTTGAGGTTGCCGGGGTTTTCCCAGCATTTAGGGCCTATGCATAGGTTTTAGGGCAGATGCATAGGGACTGTGTCAGAGCTGATCTAGGGTTTCCAGTGTAGGGGCGAGGAAGCTCAGCTGACGTCAGGGTTTAGGATTTTTGGATGCTCATGCTAGTGGGCCACTTTCGCATCACCAATTCCTGATCCGGTGTTTGCACATCCTTTGATAGAGGACATCTTCTGAAGGTGGTTCTTCATAGTGTTCTGAAGTTTCACCCGCCAGATTTCTGTGATCCAACTCGCGTGGCGGCTAGTGCCACGCGCGCGTCTCGTTCCGCGATGGCAGATCATGTCATGATTGCCCCCAATCTGCAGGCGGATGCTCGGTAGCTGAGTGGCACCCTTCTGCCCTTTTTGGGTTCTGGCTTCCCTTATAACCCTGATCACACTCTGGCTACTGTGCCACCAAGAACCCCCTAAAAAGTGTACCCTTATTACACTATGGCTACTCTGCTCTCAAGGACCCTAGAAGGGTACCCTGATTACAATATGGCTACTGTGCTATCAAGAACCCAAACCCTAAACCCTAAACCCTAAACCCTAAACCCTAAACCCTAAACCCTAAACCCTAAGCCCTAAGCCCTAAACCCTAAACCCTAAACCCTAAACCCTAAACCCCCTAAAAGGCTACTGTGCCACCAAGGATATGTTCTTCATGGTGAGAGATGCAAGCCTAACCAAAGCGAAGCAAGCACTCGAAGACATGGACATCCGCTGGCTGCACCCGGACCTTGAGCAACTTGGACACCCCTAAACCCTAAACCCTAAACCCTAAACTCTAAACCCTAAGCCCTAAACCCTAAACCCTAAACCCTAAACCCTAAATCCTCAACCCTAAACCCGCAACCCTAAACCCTAAACCCTAAACAACCCTCCCAATCCCTAAGCCCTTAAAGCCCCTACCTCTCCTAGCGCCCTCGCCAAGGCAGACGGTACTCTTCTTTGCCGCTGCGCGCGAGCAGCCGGGCGCCCTGGAGCTGGCCAGGCTTTGCATTGCAAAGGGCGTCTGGGTGGGCCCTTGGGAGATTTTTCACATGTCTCCCCTTGTTGGGCTTAAGAGGATCACCCAAAACTACGTAGGCCTTGGGATAACTTATCATTTTTCCCTTATTTGGGCTTAAGAGGATCACCCGAATGTTAGGTGGGCCGATGGGATACTACATATTCTCCCTTATTAGGGGGCTTAGGAGGATCATCTTCAAGAGTATTCTTTCAGAGGGTTTCGTTCGGGGCCATCCGAGGTGTACGAGTTGGCCTGGCGGACAAGCTGCGGCAGACGCCGCTCTTCTACGCCGCCCGCGCCGGGAACATGCGCGTCATCCGCCTGCTCGTGAGCCTGGGCATGTCCGTGACTTGGGGGGATATTTTGGAAGTAACGTGTTTTTTTATGTTTTGGGTACTATAATATGGGTACAATATAATAAATGGCTTGTGTTTTTTTGGGGTTTTCTTTACAATGCCTAGGAAGCAGTTCAAGATTGCACAATTTTCGCTTGGGTTCCCAGGTTCAGTGTAGGTGAACTTCCGGGACATCTGGGGCCAGACCGCCATCTACTACGCCGTGAGCGCTGGGCACGTGGAGGCAGTTCGGCTCATGGCAGGCTTGGGGGCCTCCTTGACCATCAAGTCCGCGAAGGGCAGGACTCAAGGGACTAAAGGAGGGACCCTTCTAAGGGGTAGGGTTTTGGGCTTATAAAGCGGGATAGGATTAAGGGTCCATTCTGGGAGTCCCTCCTGATACCCCTTAAAGGACGCCGCGTGAGCTCAGCAGCGACGTGAAGATGAAGCAGCAGATCAAGAAGATGATGGTGCTCCAAGAAGAGCCTTGGAGTGAGAGAACGAGCATCCCTCCATCCCTTTCTCTCACTCTCTCTGTTTGTACTATCCTCTCTCTTTTTGTTTGCCTTGGGTTGTTTTTGTTTTTCAAGTTGGCCATTTCTATTTTTTCAGGGCTGCCTCAAAGGGGTCGCTTTTTTCCCAGGGGCTTCCTTGGAGCAGCCGAGGAGCGCGCCCAGGCCGAGGAGCGGAGGTGCGGCGGGGACGAGCAGAAGCTGGCCGAGCTGCAGCAGAGCCGGCTTCGGTCGGTCACCCCGCAGGATGTGTGCCCGAACGGACCCCTGGGGTCGATCTCGGGGGAGGGAGATTTTTCTTTGGGTTTAGGGTTTAGGGTTTAGGGTTTAGGGTTTAGGGTTTAGGGTTTAGGGTTTAGGGTTTAGGGTTTAGGGTTTAGGGGCCTGAGTGTCTATACCGTTCCCATCCGCAGATTCCCCCCCAAAAAAAACAAGAAGCATCTGCACACCCCAGGACAGACGAGGGCCCCAGGGGTGATCTGGATGTTTGAGAACGTGAAGGACGAAGTCTTCGAGAGCATCCAGCAGAGTCAGGTGGAAGCTTGGCAGCCCTTGCGGTGCCCCTGTTTTTTTGTGGTGCGAGGTTCCCTTCCTAAGCAACCAGCACCCCAAAAAGGATACCCTTACTACCCAACCCTAAACCCTAAACCCTAAACCCTAAACCCTAAACCCTAAACCCTAAACCCTAAACCCTCAACCCTAAACCCTAAACCCTAAACCCTAAACCCTAAACCCTAAACCCTAAACCCTAAACCCTAAACCCTAAACCCTAAACCCTAAACCCTAAACCCTAAACCGTTTGGGTTCTAGGTCCCTTACGAAGCAACCAGCCCCCAAAACACCAAGGAAGTGATCTCGGAGAACGAGCGCTACTTCGTCTGCGTGCCCCCGCCGAGCGCCGCCAAGAGGATACGGTGCTCTGAGACTGTGGCTGCAACCTTTGGGGGGTTCCGGAAAGAGGGCTACCCTTTTTGGGGGATCCCAGAATAAAGGATGAAAGAATTTGGGGGTTTCCGAAAATAGGGTACCCTTTTTGGGGGGGTCCCATAATGAGGATTATAGTATTTGGGGGTATGTTAGGGTACCCCCCCCCCCGCTACTGTGGGGCTGCAACATTTAGGGGATTTGCTTGTGGGGTTTTGGGTTTGTGGGTTTAGGGTTGGGTTTGGGGTGAAAAAAGAGTGGCCGCCTTATGAGAAGGACCCCGAAAGGAACCATGTCTTGCAGAAGTGACCATTTAGGGATGTGTTTGTGGGTTTCGGGTTTGGGGGTTTAGGGTTTAGGGGTTCAGGGTTTGGGGGTTTGGGGTTTGTGGGTTTGGGGTTTGTGGGTTTTGGTGAGCTTTGGGGGGTTTTAGGTTTTTGGTTTTTCGGGTCTTAGGGGTTTAGGATGTCAGGGTAGGGTTTTCAGGCTTCGGTTGGTCTTCCGCATCCTGATGCATCCTGCAATTTTGCTTTCATGCAGTGTGCCGTGTGAAGCACAGGGAGCCTGCCTTCACTGAAGCCATTCCTGCTGTGAGGAGCGGGAGCTTGTGTTCGACCACAGTGAAATCTTCATCAAGGAGCCGTGGTACCCGACGATGTCGCCACATGATTGGTGCCAACAGGTAGGTGTGGGGAAAGTGGACAGCGACGACTACTACCGCATCATTGAGAACCTCAGTAGCAGAGTAGGTAACCTTTAACCTTTTTGTTTTTGGGTTAGCACAACTCCTATATAATCCCAAAAGGTTAACCTTAAGCTCCCTAGGCTACTGGACAGCTAAGGAACAACATCCTTGGGCATAACCGGAACTCCTTCACGATCGCTGCGGTGGAGAAGGCCACGGGCAACCTTGTGGGCTACGTCCACTGCATGAGACTTTGTGGTGCTTTACGGTAACCTTTAGATCCTGAGCCTTTTTTGTGGGTCCTATTGGGCTTCTTAATAAGGAAGCTAAAAATATACAATGCTAAATTAACCTCCTAAGTGCAGCCAAGGAGGAAGAAGGAGGTTCCCACGCACCTGACCATCGGCCACCTGAAGGCGGAGATCGGGACCCGAAACCCTGAACCCTCAAAGCCGTAAGCTCACCTGGCCAGCAGTTCAAGCGTCGACATGTTTGCTTTCCTTCTGGCTTCCCGCTGGCAGGAGCAGTAAGCCAGACTTAAGCCTGTAACCTTCAAAAGCTCCCTGGTTCTTGGAGAAGCAGCTTAAGCTGAAGGTGGACTGGGAGCACCAGGGGCGCGGGGTGGGAAAGATGCTCATCCACTGCGGTGAGAAACTTGGCAGCCCAGCACAGCCCTTGTCCTCTTTTTGGGGTTCAGAGGTTCCCTTCTACAGCAGCCAACCCCCCAAAAAGAAGGGTGCCCTTATTCCTAAACCCTAAACCCTAAACCCTAAACCCTAAACCCTAAACCCTAAACCCTAAACCCTAAACCCTAAACCCTAAACCCTCTAATATGGTCACTGGGCCGGCAAGGAAGTCCGCATACCTCCGCGGCTGGAAGTTCATCGACACCTCGCTGACGGTGCTGGAGAAGAACCGAAAGGCACGCCACTGCTACGACCGGGACGGCTTCAAACAGGCCTGCAGTTCTCTAAACGATGGTCGCTTTTTTTTCGGGACCCAAAATGTAAGACCCCGTCTTATCACCTTAAACACTAAACCTTTCCCGGAACCCCAAAATACAAGACTCCGTGTCATAGCCCTAAACCTGAAGCTCCTTGAAGGAGCCCCAATATATGAGACTCCAGGTTGCACAGGAACCCTGAGAAGGGACCACAAGCTTGGGCATCTACCACCAAAGAGCCCAAAACCGCTTTAATGAAGGAACACGCCGTACGTCATCGAAAGGACCTAGAGTGTCAGTTGCGATGTTCCCCCTTCTACTAAAAGTCCTTAAGAGAGATTCTAGTACCCCCTATAGTAACCCCAGCAAGGACTAAAGTGTCCGGTCTAGAAGCCTCTCAACCCTAAACCCTAAACCCTAAACCCTAAACCCTAAACCCTAAACCCGAAACCCTGAACCCTGAACCCTAAACCCTAAACCCTAAACCCCGCCATAATCTCCTGAACCCCTGCCAGGTGTCGGACATGGAGGGCAGCTTTCCCTCCGAGAACAATGAGCCCTGGCAGGAGAGCAGGTATGACCTTCTTGGGGTCGTATAACCCCCTTATAATCCCAAAGGTTAACATTTTTTGGGGTAGCATAACCCCCTGATAATCCCAACGGTTATCTTTTTTGGGGTAGCATAACCCCCTTAGAATCCCAAAGGTTAACCCCAAACCCCAAACCCCAAACCCCAAACCCTAAACCCTAAACCCTAAACCCCTAATTCCCCCAGGTTACTGGACAACTAAGGAGAAGGAGCACTGGCTCGGCATGCAAAGGAGGAAGCGCCGCCGAGTGCACTGTGCCTCGAGTTGCATGTTGGGGGTTTAGGGTTTAGGGTTTAGGGTTTAGGACATCCTTCAACCGGAAGCCCTACTTCCTCAACCCTCTTGTTTTGACTTCTTGCTTGGGTTTAGAGTCAGGTTTTCGGGTTCGGTTCTAGATTGTTGAACTCTTTCTCCCTAAACCCTAAACCCTAAACCCTAAACCCTAAACCCTAAACCCTAAACCCTAGACCCTAAACCCTAAACCCTAAACCCTAAACCCTAAAGATGTCTCTAGGGTTGTGCTTTGGAGCCGCAAAGGGCCGCCCCCACCCAAAAAACGATCGTGGCCCCTAGTTTGTTTCGGGCTCCGAGTTCAAATGGAAACCCGGATACGGTTTAGGGTTTAGGGTTGGGATGTTCCCCTTTTTACTACCAGCCCTCAATAGGCCGGCCTATTGAGGACTGTCAGTATAAGGGGGAACATTTTAGGGTTTCGTAGAGAGCTGAACTTTGGGGTTCGATGCCGTACGGGTACATCCAAGGAGCTGCCTACGCGGGCGTCCAGAATCTCACAGCCTGCGTTGTTCCTCTCTGCTGTGCATCCCTGGACATGTAGCTGTTACTAGGGGATCTCATGGTAGCTCCGTGCGCAGGCATGTTGATTATGCACATGACCTGCAAAGCATCTTGCTGAATCATGCTTTTGCGGAGGCTACGTTTTTGCGCCAAACGTCTTCAATCGCTACAACAGCAAAAAAGCAGCGCATTCCTGTGACTAGCCACCCAAAGTCCACCTAAACCACCGGTAAGCTCCGGAGCCTCTCAGATCCCTGAATCCTTGAAACCAAGAACCCACCCCTGAACCTCTAAGCCCCTGAAGCCCTAATAACAAGCCTCTGGGCTCTTGGGCTGGTTTTAGGGCTCCTTAGGGGTCTAGGGTGGTTTAGGGGCTCTTGGGCTGGTTTTGGGGCTCCTTAGGGGCTCCTAGGGTGGTTTATCTTGCGGGGTTGAGGTTGTTCAGGCTGTTACTATCCTAAAGCTCTCAACCCTAAACCCTAAACCCTAAACCCCAAACCCTAAACCCTAAACCCTAAACCCCATGGGTCTAAGGGCCTCAAAGAGTTCTGCGAGTTTCAGGGGCGTCGGGGGCCCCGCCGCGAGGCATGTTCGTGTTCTGCGGGATCACGCTCCTCCTGCTCCGCACGGACCAGATCCTCTCGGGCAAGAACTACCTGGTAGGTGGCGCCCCCAGATCCCCATCCCCAAGCCCTCCCCTGAAACCCGAAAGCCCTAAAATAAAAGGCAGCCCTAGCCCTAAACCCTGAAGCCTAAAGCCTAAAGCCTAAACCCTAAACCCTAAACCCTAGACCCTAAACCCTAAACCCTAAACCCTAAACCCCTTAACCCTTGAACCCTGAACCCTACACCCTAAACCTTAAACCCTAAACCCTAAAGCCTAGAATCCTGTTACCCCCCCCCCCAAAGTCCGCCGCAACCTCGGATTCGAAGTGTGTAGGGTTTAGGGGGTTCAGGTGGTGTCGGGCCGTTTAGGGGCTCCAGGGCTTTAGGGCTTAGGGTTCAGGGAATTCCTCAACCTCGAGCCCCCAAGCGCTGTCGAGAGCCAAGACAGCACCACGACTTACAAGCTTGCGGAGTCAGGCACGTAAGCATGGTAGTCATAATGAGAGTACTGCCAGCAATGAAGCAATGTTCATCAGGCCAGTATGAACAGCAGTGATGAGGAGGAGGAACCAGTTGAGGGATGAAGGCCATCTAAGGCAACACGGCATTTTTCCGCGGAGGCCTGGCCTAAACCCTAACCCCGAAGCCCCCGAAACGATGACGACCCGAAGCCCCTTAACGTCCTGGTTGACTCTTCGCCCTAACCCCGAAACCCAAGACCCTAAACCCGAAACCCTCCCTTGCGCTTACCCTGAGGTTCATGGGTACTTAACAAGTACGTAGGGCTACAAGCAGGGTAACTACACTTCTCATCGGTCTTAAGCTTTTTTTAGGTAACTTACGGCCCCCACTTGGAAGTGCCCATGAGAACCTCCAAAAAAGCCGGAGCCCCCCCAAACTCCTGGGTGAGAATTCGCCCTGAACCCGGAACTTACAACTCTAAGCCCGAAACCCTAAAGCCCGAAACCCTAAACCCTAAACCCTAAACCCTAAACCCTAAACCCTAAACCCTAAACCTTAAACCCTGAACCCTAAACTCCTCCCTGAGCCTAAGCACCTGTTAAGCATGGAAGGCTCCATCTTCCTGTTCTTCTCGCCTGTCTTCTGCGCGGCGGGGTTGCCTGAGGGTTGCCGCAGTCAACCCCAAACCCTAAGCCCTAAGCCCCGAAAAGGGCCTTAAAACTAAGCCGGTAAGACATGGGATCAAGGGGTTCAGGGGTCAGGTTTTGGGGGATTTAGAGTTTAGGGTTTAGGTTACAGATCTAGAACGTTCAAGGGCCTATTTTAGCACCTATCAACTCGGGGCACACAGGATTGCAGCTTCTTTGCAAGGCCCCCAGCTGCCCTCGAACTTCTACGAACCGCAAATTCCAGCCTCGGCGCCCCAAGAAGCCCACATACGGGTTCAGGGTTTAGGGTTTAGGGTTTAGGGTTAGGGTTTAGGGTTTAGGGTTTAGGGTTTAGGGTTTAGGGTTTAGGGTTTAGGGTTTAGGGTTTAGGGTTTAGGAGCCTTTAGGCGCAAGCCGACCAGTGGCGAGGTCGTTGGGATTGCCCGGGGGGAAGGGTAGTCCTGCAAATTGCGCCATGACTTATCCACATTCAGAGATGTTCCATTTTGATGAGTGGTCTCGATTGTCACAGCTTGCTTCAGAACTTCTGCCGACATCAAGCAGTTGCCTGCGGAATTATCTGATTCAGCATTACGGGGAGGCCAACATTTGTGAAGATGCGGTTCTCGTGAGGGCAAAGGTCCTTAGCCCCAATGATCCTTCTTTCCATTGTCAGAATGAACTGGCTCGCACAGTAGTCCTTCGGCTCCGGCATTCAGACTGGGACTTGTGCCGTTGTTCTGCAGGACCATTGAAGGCAATACAGGTTGCGATTTGGGAAGAAGCCTCCCAGTGGATCATGGATTGCACCGGCATTCATAGTGTCTTGGTTCAGACAGTGCCTGTCCTCACAGGCGAATGCTTGGCAGTGGCGGAGATATTCTCTGGAGGATTTTCAGGGTGGAAGCAGGCTAGCTGGGTCTTGCATAAGGCAAAGCTTCCCGTCAGTTTGAGATGGACTGTGGACATTGACGAGGAGTGTGTTCCCATGCAGACCCGTAGACATCCTGCCACTCTCGTAGTTTCAGAGGCTGGTCACTTGGATGAGTTCCATGAGTCTCCGGTTGAACCCATACATGTTTGTGCGAATGTCAGCCGGAACTGGTGGATGCGATGTCAGTCCATTGCGCCAGTCAATGTGTTTGCAGTCTCGCCGCCTTGTCAGCCCTGGTCCACAGCAGCCAAAGCCTTAGGTCTTCAGGTGGAAGACGGAAGATTGATTCTGAGGGCAGCAGAGGTTGCAGGAGGCCTCCAGATTCCAGTAGTCCTCATAGAGCAGTTGGCGGGCTTCACACAGCATGAGCATTATCAACAGGTTCTTGCAGTATGGGAAGGGCATGGGTACTCTGTTGTTTGGAGGGATACAATGGATTTGGTTGATGTCCTACCAGCACATCGCAGTCGACATTTGATTCTATTCCGACACTCCACGTGCGCATGTCAGAATATAGTGAATAAGGTCATGTGGTGTCAAGCTTCTCGAACTTCCTTGGCCAGTGCGAAGGCTCTGTTTTCACTGCCACCCTCCATCTTGGAAAGCTGTCTCCTCGATCAGTTTACCATGCAAAAGTATATGGATCCCTGGTATTTGCCACCAAGCCGGTCTGCCGGTCAAGAGCCGCGAGACCCCGAAAAGGAAAGAATCTGCAAGCCCACAGGGGTTGCTGGTTGTTTTATGGCACAATATCAACAGCAGCACCTTCTTCCTGAAGATCAGATCTCCTCAAAGGGGCTTTTCGGCTTTTTGGTTCGGCATCAGGGACTTGACAGATTCTTTGCTGGCCCCGAGATAGCATCGTTACAGGGAGCTGTTCTACCTGTTTTCCTTCACCCCGATACCCCCACCCAGATGAGGTTGCTTGGGAATGCTATTGCGGTTCCTCATGCGGTTGTGGGTCTGACTTACGCAGCCCAAGCTCTGGGGATTAAGACTTTGCCTGAGCCGCCGTTGGCGGTCAAGATGTGTCTAGCACAGCGTTTGCACAGCGAGAACACTTTCCTGCTCCCGCTTTCAGAAGGCTGGCTGATGTGTAACAAAGCCCATGTTGCAGACGTCGTGCAAGATACAGCACTCCGGAACATGCACTGGCTGCGCAACCCAGACATGAGCCAGTTTGTTGACATCTTGATCCAAGGCCCTTCAAAGACCCTCGTTGTTAAAGGCCCCAAGTTCAGCCGCCCGGACCATGTGCTGGGACACTTGGGATGTGCGCAAGCAATCTCTCTTTTGCCTGAGAATATTGCGCATCGACTCGAGGCCATGACAGTTCAAGTGCAGCGTGACATTTGTTTGAACTTGGGCGGGCTTGTTGCCAGCACTGAGAAGCGTGACAATTTTGCATCAATCCTCACAAGTCAAGACATGTATGTTGTCGAGTTGACTTCGCCGTGTCTCTGGCCTCAGCTTTTGCAAATTCACCAGGAGTTGGATGGTGCTAAAGGCAGCACTCTAGTTCTCTTCAACTTGGCCGGCCAGAGAATCGCAAACGAAGAAGCTTTTTCTCATTGCATGCTGGCTGCGGTTGAGGATGATGAAATCCCGTTTGTGCCATTAAAGCAATTGGCAAAGCATGTCCCGTTCCTTGCGTTGGAAAAAGTTTCGTCAGGGTATGTCATCCGCATTCCGCCAGAGCTTGCGCCAGAAGTGTGGATTTCTCTGCCTTTGTCAGTCCTCTCAGCTCTTGGTTGGGATGCTCAAATTTGGCCAGGCACGTACGGCCAGCCTCCCCGTACTCTGGTCACGTTGCTTCCTTTTCCTGAAAGAGTGGCAATGCCTCCAGACTTGTTTCCAGGACAATGGCGACAATTGCTCGTGACTGCCTGTTTGGATGCAATTGCTGTGAATGCCAAGTCCCAAGACGCAGTTCAGGTCGAGGTTCAGGTAGTGGCCCGAAGGGTTTGGATAGGCTACCTACCTTCAGACTTCAAACCAGACGTGCTAGGGTGCTTTTGGAAAACCATTTCCGCCATGAACAGCTTGCCTGAAGGGTGTAGAGTGTTCTCCGGCCCATTCCCCTTTGAAGGTGAACCCACAGTTGCAGATCTGTTGTCAGACATCAGACACAAGGTGGTCCGTCGACGCAACGGCTCTCTAGTGCTCACAATCCACCCTGAAATCCGCGGTGGCGGAGCAAAAACCGAAGGAGACAATTGGACCAAAACACGACTTGCCTCAGCCGCCCTTGCCCAGGGTATTTCCTTGCAAGCAACTACGCTCTTCGTTGATGCCCTTGTGGACGCAGCAGGTAGGCAAGCAACTGGCAAGGTAGTTAGTGTGCCCGCCAAGGACAGATGGAAGGCCATTGTGTCCCTCGCTGAAGCAAATCGGGTCAGCTGTCCAAGCCCTTCAAGTGACTTTGCTAAGGTCGACCAGCGCAAAAAGCGACAAGCCAAAGCAAAACCCTCCATTCCAGCTGCTCCCTGCGCTGCGGACGTGAAGTTGCCCGCCACTCATTTCTTCAACGCCGATGGCTCCCACGCACAGCTGTTGAGCTCAGTGTCCCCAGGTGCATCTGGGCTCCTGCTTGTCGATGGTGGGGTTGCTGCAGAGTTGCTTTCAACGCTTCAGGGTGTCCAGCCGGACGAACTCGCCTTGCTGATTCTGGGGCACGAGTGTCCCGATAGCAAAACATGCAGCGGTCCTATCTTGTTTCCAGCAAACAATCGCCACGATGGGTGCCCGCTGCTGCTTGCAGGGTGTTTGCATAATTTAGGGGGTCGTAAGATCACCTTCAAGCACCCGAATGCTGCTGAAGTCGAGCTTCCGGAAATCCTCATTTGCCAGTTCTCGATGTTCCAAGACGAATTTGACGCAGCCCAGTGGAGTCAGGTCTTGCAGGCGCCAGTCAAGAGTGCCGTGGAGCGATTCCAGCGCGCGGGAGTGGACCGTATCCTTACCAGCCCTTGGGGCCGAGTCTTCATGCATGAGGGCCGCCCGGCAACACCGGCTCTTGCAACGACAGCTTCTTTTCAGGCGAAAATACAGGCCAAGGAACTGGATCGGGTCCTAGTGTTGAGCGGCCACAACAACGTGTTCATGACACCCCGCAAAGCAGACCGTACGATTTTCCCCGGCTATTCAGTTGTGTGGTTGGGTTCCTGCCGTGCAGATGCCATCAAAGAATCCCTGAGGGTGCCACAACAACTTGGACTTGTGCGGTCTAAGGACAGGTACGGTATTAGGGTCCCTGACTCATGTTTTACCGAAGTGTTCGCGTTGCTTCGGCCAGGCCAGGTTGCACCTCAACGCCTGACAGTCCGATCCCTGTTTCGGCTCGGGCCGGTCCCTCCCGGGGCAGAAGCAGAAGCTTTGCGCACTTGGGCCTCCAAAATTGGCTGGGACATTCGTGTGCTAAAAAACTTGGGCCCCACGCATTTCCTTGTCGGCTCTGCCTCCCCCCCTCCTGCCGCTTATCCAGCGTTTAACGGGCAGACAATCTTGATCCAACCAGTGCAAGGCCGTGCTCAAGTCCCATCCATTGTGCAGTCAGGATCCTTTCGGTCCTCATTCAGCAGTGCAGAAACATCGGGAAACAAAATCTCGGCTGACGATCCCTGGCTCCATTCTGACCCTTGGAGCCAGGCCATCATGGGACCAAGGCCGTCGAGTGCGAAGCATCCATCTCAGAGCCTCTCTCCCCCAGAGGAAAGGAAGCTCCAGGGGCCTACAGAAAGCCGCTTTCAACAGCAAGAGCAACGCTTGCTGGCTCTTGAGAATAGTCTCCAAACCATGCGTTCCGAGCAAGATGCCCACATGCGCCAAGCAGAAGCTCACCGCAAGGAGGACCGAGGACTCGTTCAGCAGGAGTTACTGGACATTCGCCACAACGTCCAGCAGTTGGGACATGACCTTGCCAGCCAACTTAAGTCCACTGTCGAAGCGTTGCAAGGGGCCCAAGCTCAGCAACAGTCCCAGATGAACCAGAGTCTGGAGGAACTGAAGGCGCTGATGATGTCCTGCCGGGACAACCGAGACCCTCACAAGAAGGCAAAAAAGGATCCGGATGATCTGTGACTCATTCCTCTTTGCTTTGCTGTCGGGCAGGATGCTTGTAGTCCTGTGGTTGCGACAAAAACAAGTGATCTTGCTAAAAAGCATACCAAGATGTGTACTCTGCAGGGGGGTTCATCCTCCTTGTTTTTGGGGTTTTTGTTAATGGTTTTGGCATATAGGAACCCACTGGGAGCGGTTCCAGATGATGCCTTCATTTTGCTTGCCCGAAGAGGTGGCGTCCAGTCAGACCAATCTGTTCCGCACATACGCGTACGCGACCTGGGTTCGGGGTTCATGATCCACACTGCCGCTTTGAATAAGCAAAACGAGTTCTTTAGTTCGGTTTACGCCTCTCCAGCCACTTTGCAGATCAACTACCAGGGCGGCAACTCCCTGGCTCAGGGTCCCTGGTACGTTGACACACAGATGACCAATCTCAGCCTCCTGCCTTTACTGGTCCCGCGCTCTCCAGTGCCAGATCTGGGGTGCAACTCCCTGGTTCAGGGTCCTTGGTCGGTAGAGTCGGTAGCAACACTGCCACAACCAGCTCTCGCCATAGCCAGGCCCGAATCCTGCAACCAGCCACAATGTTCACTATGGCACTGCGTGCTTGCAGATCAGGGGTGCAACTCCCTGGTTCAGGGTCCCTGGTTCTGCAAATCACGCTCCAGGTGCCTCGCCTTTGAAAGCAATTTCAGATTCTCGCCGCTAGTGAAATCGTGCTTCCCAGTTACAGATCAGGGGTGCAACTCCCTGGTTCAGGGTCCCTGGTCGGCCAACTCGGTAGCACTGCTGCAAAAACCTGCTGTCGCCGCCAGGCTTAAATTCCGCCTCCAGCCACTGCCAAAAGCCTTCCCTTGCGTGCTTGCAGATCAGGGGTGCAACTCCCTGGCTCAGGGTCCCTGGTTCTGCAAAACAAGCTCCACATGCCTTGCTGTCGCTGCGGGCAAACTTGCATGGTCATTCCGGACCTCCGACCTTACCTGGCCTCTGTTTGTCTTCTCAATCCCTGAGCCCCTCATCCCGTGTGGCGGTTCCAGCATATCGGCCCCTGTCTGTTTGAGAAAGTTGGACTTCAATCCTTTTAGAGGTCAAAGGGTAGGGGAGGCCAAGAACCCAGGCCCACAGCAGGCTCTAAACCGACCTGCGGCAAACCAGCGTACCCTGCAACAGTGTTTCCACCCAACAGACAAGGTCTCAAGTTCAACGCCCGACAGTGCAGGCGTCCGGACTTGCTTGGGCGAAGTAAGTGCCAAGGACTCCAAAAACGCGTTCACATTGGCTGTAGTAAATCCCACTGCAGTTTTGAACAAAGAGGCCTTGGTGTTGAAACAGGCAGACGTTGTCATGCTTTCTGAAACCTCCGCAGTGCTGCGAGCCCAACGCATCTGCACCATGCAGGTCCGTAGCAAAGGAGCCCACTGTGTCTGGGGCCCGCCAGTGGCTCCACATGCCTCGGAACATAAGGCAGGCGAGTCTCTTCGAGGTTGCGCAGCTGGTGTTGCCATTTTCTCTAAGTTCCCTGCCCGTCCGGCATTTCAGCCCCTGCCCCCAATCCTGCAACAGTCTCAACGCTTTGTGGAAGCTTACCTTCGAGTCGGTTGCTTCCACTTCCGTATAATAACAATGTACGGTTGGCCTGCCAACTACTCCGATGCTGCTCGGCGCAATGAGCAACTGTTGCAGCACGCCCTCCAAAAAGTGAGTAGTTCACCGGTGCCCACGATCCTTGGAGGCGACCTAAATGCAGATTTCACAAAGTTACCTAGCTGGGGTCACCTGGCATTCTTGGGTTATCAGGAACTTTTTCACTTGTGGCAACAACGGACAGGGTGTGTTTTGCCGCCAACATGCAAAGGTGCCACCAGCCACGACACAGTGTTGGTGCCTCCGCTTTTTCAGGAGCTTCTGTTGCACGCCCGTGTAGATGATACCAGCTTTAACTTTGATGCACATGCCCCTTTAAAGCTAACGTTTCGTTGTCCGGATCAGCCCCCAAGTCTTCACTGTTGGCGTCTCCCCTCAAGCTTCATGCAGTACTCCCCGGACTCCTCCCATGTGGAAGCGCAGTACTGTGCTCTTAGAGGCACGGTGCTTCAAAAACTTCAGGATTGCCAGTCGCGAGATGAACTCGGTCATGCTTTTACCACCTGGGCCATGAGCTTGGAAGAGTCGATAGACGTGGCCATTCGGGCGTCTCATGCGGCCGATCCTGTCGCAAATCCTGCGCCGTTTCTCCCCAGAATCGCGAAGGGAAGATGCATCTATCGCGAAAGAAAACAGAAGAAATCGCCCGCAACAGCCCCGGCGGGGAGGCATGGAGACTATGCGCCCCCAGACGAGGCGGTCACAGTCATGGCGCGCAGCCGCGTTCGCCAGGCGCGAAGACTTCACACCTTTTGCCAAGGCCTGGCCAAGGCTCGTTCCCAAGGCTCGCTTCACTCCTCAGTGTACCTGCAGCTGCAGAGCGAATGGAAAGCTATTGTTAAGGCTTCAGGGTACCCCGGTGGTTTTACTACATGGTTGCTTCAGGTAGCGCATTTTTCACAGTTCTATGACGTAGCTGCAGCGTCACCGCTGTGTGCAGATTGCTTCCCACCTGCAGCTTGGCTGGCGGATGTTGCTGCATATGTCCGATATGACTGCGACTGCTTAGTCAAACAAGAAGCCAAGAGACGGCAGAGTCTGGCGAAGTATAAGATCCAGTTGGACGTGTCGTCAGGACATTCCCGCGTGGGTTACCGTGGCCTTCGCAAGCCCGAGCGCCCTCCGCTGCAGGCCATACCAATCTTGCAAAAACAAACTGTGAGACTTGTGGAGAACAGTCCGGAGGGAGCATTGTATCGCGCACCGGCTCCTTCCTGTTTCCGTATTGGTTGCCGTGCCCAGCTGGCAGATCACGAAGTGGTCCTTGCAAAGTGCGTAAAGGTTGACGAAGAGGAGCTGCTGCTGATCCCAGATCCTTATCTGACCTTGCCGCAACAAGCCACTCTTCAACAAGATACTGATGCCAGCGCACCACTTGAGCTGCACAAAGCATTCGTGGAGTATTGGTCCCCCATATGGCTCCGTGACCCTGCAAAGTCTTCTCTGAGTGACTGGGAGTCTTTTATGGAGTCCTTGCCGCCTTCCCCGGAAGCCTCCCGCAGCTTTGAGCTGGACATGGAGGACCTCTCCTTATGGAAGGAACAGATTCAAGGGTTGAAGCCAGGCCGGGCCGTAGGATGTTGTGGGTTTTCCACTGAGGAGCTTAAGTGGCTTCCGGACACACCGCTGGCTGACCTCGTGCAGCTCTTTAGTCTTGCTTGCAAATACGGCTGTCCGACAAGTCTCACGGGGGGTACCGTTCACACCTTAGCCAAGGTTGACAATCCGACATGCATGGGGCACGGGCGACCAATAACCGTGCTATCCACAATCTATCGCCTTTGGTCGTCAGTGGCAGCCCGGGCCATCCTCCGCAAGTGGGCTTCTTGGCTCCCAATCTCCGTTTGCGGTAGCATCCCAAACCGTTCCTCGCGGGATGTGGCGTATGTCATTGAGGCTCAAGTTGAAAAAGCTCTGCTGAGCAAGCAGCCCAAGCACGGGTTTTCGCTCGATATTATCAAGTGTTTTAACCAGCTGCCCAGAGTCCCATTGGAGCATTTGTTGAAACATCTACATTTCCCGGAGCATATCCTGACAATGTGGATGGACTTCCTGAAAAGACTGGAACGCCGTTCCGTGTTCCATGGGGACCTCGGGTTTCCGTTTCCCAGCACAACAGGAGTCCCCGAAGGCGACCCACTGAGCGTGGTTGCACAAGTGGCCATCTGTTGGCTTGCAGCTTCCCGCCCATTGCCACAGGACGTTGAATTCTGGAGTTATGTGGACAACCTGTCATGGTTGGGTGACGAGGAACAGTCCTTGGCGGGGGCGCTGTTGGATGCCCAGAGTTTCTGCGAGTCCCTCAAACTCCCGATTGATTGGCGTAAGAGCTTCGCGTGGTCCACGTCCCCCAAGGCCCTGCAATGGTGGCAAAATGAGGCTCAGTTGCTGGTTCCTGCAGGGCAGTCCATGCCAGTCCTCCAAACTGCAAAAGACCTCGGGGTTGTATACCGATTCAGAAAACTAGCAGGGTTCGGTCTGGCTGCTAACAGGTTTCAGGAAGGGTTTGATAGACTTCAGCGGTTGCAGGGCACGCAGCGCCCGTTGCTCGACAAGGCCCGCCTGATACAGACCTCCGTCTGGCCTGCCTCAATGTACGGTATGGAGGGCTGCGTGCCCCCGCAGGGGCAGGTGGACCGTCTCCGCACAAATGCAGCGCAGGCCCTAATCGGCAAGCGACACAGTGCGTCATCCTACCTTGCGTTGAGTGCCCTCACACCACGTGTTACAGATCCTGAGCCCTACTTGCTCGTTCAGGCAGTGTGTACGCTGCAGCGTATGTGCCATTCTCTGCCCGAGATAGGTGTTCCGGTCTTGAGTCTCGCCTGTGAGGCTTGGGCTGAAGAGTTCCCAGTGTGTGGGCCTGCCACAGCACTCGCAACCATGTTTCGCAAACAGGACTGGGTTCTGCAATCCGGCGGGCGGTGCCAGGGGCCTGGTAACCACTCCTTCCATGTCCTAAACTCCTCTACCAGACAGGTCCGTCAGGCTGTTCGGGGAGCATGGTTGCATATAGTTGCTGTTCGCGTTCGCCACAGGAATGGCCTGTGCCATGCCCCGGTCCCCTGCCCGAGGATAGTGGATACGACCTTGCAGCAGTTTGCCCCGGGCTTGCAAGTCCACTTAGCCCAGTCTATTGTGGGTGGACATATGTCCTGTGCAGCACAAGCCAAATGGGACCCCCTGCAAGACAAAACCTGCGAATTTTGTGGAGAGTTGGACTCCAAGTCCCACAGAATTCTCCACTGTGCAGCCACTGCGGCAGTCCGCCAACCGTTTCAAGCGGTCTTAAACTGGATGGGGGAGAATGCTCCGCATTGGATACACTGTCCCTTTGCAACTGAGTCTGAAAGTGCGCCGTTCCTCCGCCTGCTCTGGAGCACTCGCAGGTTGCAGCAGCCTCAAGACATACGGGGCCTTGTGTTGAAGCATTCGCTCAAGCAACTCATTTTCTTCACAGACGGCACCTGTAGTTCCCCTCAAGTGGAAGGTGCTCGCCATGCAGCATGGGCTGTCCTGCTGTATTGCCGAACAGACATCCGCAGTATGTTCACAGAATGGGCGCATTGGAAGCAAACTGGACAAATGCCAGCCTGCTTTTGCGTGGTTGCTCAGGGTCTGGTGCCAGCAACACAGACCATCAATCGCGCCGAGACCTGTGCCCTGTTGCAGACTTCCTCCTTGTGCCAGCAGTGCCCAGATCTCCCCGCAGAGGTCTGGAGTGACTCTAAATACGCGCTTGGCCAAGTTAGTCTCCTGCAGCGGTTCCCTGGCCGCCCCCTCCCTCTTTCATGCGCCATTCGTGATCTGTGCTCCTTCGAAACGGAGGCACCTTTCGCCTCGCATCTTAAGTTGCACAAGGTTAAGGCACATAGCGATGGGGATGCGTTTCAGGGCCGGGATCTTTTGGTTGTGTTAGGTAACCATGTGGTTGACGAGGCTGCAAAGCAGGCCCGCAAGCAGGACCTTCCAGTGGTTCACGAGCACCTTCAAATCTCCTTGGATTGGGAAATGCAGCAAGCGGAGTGTCTGCAGTTTTTCTTCGAGTATCTTCACCAGCTAACAGCATTCGTGGCGCCTCGTAGGCATCAGCACCAAGCTTCAGACAAAGCGCAAGTCGACTCAAACATGAAAGTTGCTCATTGGATGCAGCTCGTGCCAGGTCCACCTTTGAGGTTGGCCCCGCCGTTGCCCCAAGCCCCTGAGTGGCCCACAAACACGGTCTGGCCTCAATGGTACCTTGATGCTTTCTGGAATTGGTGTTGCACTTTACAATGGGCGGCTGCAGGCCTTGCGCAGCATAGACTAGCAGGGATCTCGTATCTGGAATTGTTGGCGAATTTTGTTCTCATTGCAGGGGTCCTACCACCCATAGCGTTACCGCAGAACGGAATCCAGGGCAAGGAGTACATCGACCCGCTGCTTGAAGAAGGCCAGTTGTGTGCAATTAATCTCCGAGAGATGATCGTCACCTTCCAGGCCACAGCAAAGGCAGTCTCCAAGATTGCCGGCAGACAGGTGTGGCTTGCTCCTGCTCATCACAAACTTCGATGCTTGGACGTGCTCATTCCAGGATGTGTCCGTAAAGGCTTGTTGTACAGACCTGCAATGCAGGAAAATGAGAAGACTGGTCATCTGGTCTTGAGTCTCTTGGGCAGCTCTGCTGCAGGAGAGTTTCTGAGAAGTGCGGCACGGAAGACCCGTGACCAAAGGAGAAGGTGACAAGAAGTCCATCTTCAACAGGGCACACCAAAGGTGTGGAGACGAGGTCGCCCGCGAGGCGCACATTGGGAGGGGTGGAGTCGCTACTGCAAGCTGGCCCACCCTCTCCCCTCAGGACCCGTTAAAGGTTTAGGGTTTAGGGTTTAGGGTTTAGGGTTTAGGGTTTAGGGTTTAGGGGCACCTTCGCGCCTGAGCGACCCCAACCTTGAGTTCGCAAGCCCACACAAAGCTATCATACTTGCTGTTCTACTTGCTGCTATTCCTCATAGACCCAAAACCCTAAACCCTAAACCCTAAACCCAAAACCCTAAACCCTAAACCCTAAACCCTAAACCCTAAACCCTAAACCCTAAACCCTCAAAGACCGGCAGCCGCCTACATGCGTCCAAGGGAGGGCTCAGGGCTTCGTCTTAGGGTTTAGGGTTTAGGGTTTAGGGTGTAGGAATTTCCTGGAGCTAGTGGCAGAGTCAGGGTCTTTTGGGGAGAGGTTTAGCTTTTGGGGTTTCTTGGGGCTTTTTGCCCTCGGGTTCAGAAGTGTGAGAGTTGAAGATTTTCTATACTGGGGTTTCCGAAAAGTAGGGGGTACCCTTTTGGGGGTCCCTTTAAGGAAATTCTTTTCTATCTGGGGTATAAAGTATAAAGGGGGTACCCCTATTTTGGCACATACCCCTGTAAGGTTTAGGATTCCAGGCGTCTGGGTTTAGGGCAGCGTTCCGAGTGGTCGATGCCTGGACACCTGCTGTGCTGCTCGAGACTAGAGCCATGTGGGACTGTACGCCGGTTCTGTTTAGGGTTTAGGGTTTAGGGTTTAGGGTTTAGGGTTTAGGGTTTAGGGTTAGGGGTGCAAGTCAGCGAGTCGCTAAGGCCGGAGTACGCAAAGCCGAGCGCATGAACTTTTCATAGCCCCACAAGGCCCACCAGGAGCACACTTAGGGGCCTTCACAGGAGCACACTTAGGGGCCTGCACAACTAGTAGGGGGCCTTGTTGTAGTATAACTACATAGAGACCATACGGGAATAGTGTACTATTCGGTAAGTGATTCCGATCCCTATCGTAGGGCTTTGGGAGACAGGGGTGCGGGGTGTGGTCAGCGCCGTCGTCGAATTCCTCCCAAAGGGAGCAGATCCCCGCGCCATGCAGACTGCGCCACCCGCAGAGGCATTCGTGTAACCCGAAAGCCCTGAGCCTTAAATCCTAAACCCCAAACCCTAAACCCTAAACCCTGAACCCGAAACCCGAAACCCTAAACCCTAAACCCTGAACCCTAAACCCTAAACCCTCAACCCTAAACCCGAAGCTGACAGGGACTCCAGGAAAGTTGGGGTTGAATATGAGCAGACCCTAAGCCCAAGACGATTATGACGCTGTCGTTGCTACAGTTGCTATGTTGCTACATGGTAGCTAGACTAATCCAATGATTTGTTAAGAGTGTCATTATACTATCAATATGTACAATATATGTGTATAAACCCTAAACCCTAAACCCTAAACCCTAACCCCTAAACCCTAAACCCTAAACCCTAAACCCTAAACCCTAAACCCTAAACCCTAAACCCTAAACCCTAAACCCTATAGGGTTTAACCCCAAACCCTAAACCGTAAACCCTAAACCCTAAACCCTAAACCCAAACCCTGCCCTCTTCCTTTTCGCAACGGCCCCGCACCCTGGCCCTTGCTGGAGCTGCGCAGTGGCCTTGACTTGTGCAGCTTCTACCTTGACGGTGCAGTCCTAGCTGGTGACATAGAAGCCTCCCCCAAAACCGGTCGAGAGTGTTGGTGCTTGGGGTCATCAACCCCGCAACCCTCAACCCCCCCACCCCGGAACCCTCCAGGGTTTCGGGATCAGGGTTTACGGTTGAGGGTAAACCCCTCACCCCTCAACCCTAACAGCCCGAACGCTTGAGACGGCCCAAACCCTGGACCCTATAGCATGGGCTTCCCGACCACCCCCGTCTTTTCTACCCCCCCTAGTTTCCCCCCATAAACAACCTTAATTAGGCTTTGTTCTCCTTAAATATCCTTAACTATGGGGGGAACCCACGACTATAACTCGCTTGCAGCAGGAGCCCGTCGAATCGCCGCCCAAGGCGGTCACAGCCAACCCTGGCCATCACTGGACGACGGGCGTGGCTCGCCCCTGACCCAAGACTCCACCTTTGGGGTTTAGGGTAACCCCCCCCACCCCAAGGTGTTAAGGTTCGGGGCCTTTCTCTCAGTTAGGGGTTAAAGGGTGTGTGTTTGCTTTGTTTTTCCTCTGAAGTTTGAGACGCTAGTAGCGGCCAGAAAGGCCCTACTTGCCTAGATCCTAAACAAACCATGAGCCACTATCCCTACACCCTACAGCAAACTCCAAAAAGTTGGAACATCCTTATCCGAAAGGCACGCTAAAGGGAATCCCAGCTCTAAGCACCCTTTAAGCCATGTTCCAACTTTCTGGAGTTTACTGTAAAGCACTAAGCCGCACTTGAAGGTTCAAGCTCATGCGTACCTATAGGCAGGGTTGCAAGTTCCCCACTTAAGGTTGCAAACCATAGTTACCCCACTGAAAAACCCCGACTTAGAAGTACCCATGAACCAGCAGTGGCCCAACCCTCAACTCTCGACCCTTCAGAGTTTAGGGTTTAGGGTTTAGGGTTTAGGGTTTAGGGTTTAGGGTTTAGGGAAACTTTGAACCCTAAACCTTCAACCCCGGTGGCCCAACCATCTTCTGCCTGGCTCTAGGTGAGCTCAGAGAGGACGGAAATCTACCGAGTCCTGGAGGTGTACCACAGAGACTTTCCTGCAAGCTGCCAAAGCCCGAAACCCGAAACCCGAAACCCGAAACCCGAAACCCGAAACCCTAAGCCCTAAACCCTAAACCCTAAACCCTAAACCCTAAACCCTAAACCCTAAACCCTAAACCCTAAACCCTAAACCCTAAAGCCCAGACCCCAAACCCCAATGACACCCCCTGTGCGCCTGCAAGTGGTCAGGAGAGCTTTTGGCCAGGCTCGACAGCCAGGATGCGATGCTGGGCCAGATGCCCCTTGCTTGGATGGCGGTTTAGGGTTGAGGGTTTAGGGTTTCGGGTTTAGGGTTTAGGGTTTAGGGTTTAGGGTTTAGAAGATGCACCCAAAGGGTTCAGGGTTCAGGGTGTGGGGTCTAGGTTGTAGGGCTTCGGAAGGAGGGTGGTGTGGGGGTGGTTAGGGTTTAGGGCACCCTAAGCTAAACCCTAAACCCTAAACCCTAAACCCTAAACCCTAAACCCTAAACCCTAAACCCTAAACCCTAAACCCTAAACCCTAAACCCTAAACCCTAAACCCTAAACCCTAAACCCTAAACCCTAAACCCTAAACCCCAAACCCCAAACCCTCACCCAGGTACAAGAAGCAGGCGGCCCTGCTCTCCTACGAGCCTTCCTTGCGTTTCTTCGGCGGCAGCCAGTGCTGCGGAGGGGGCTTTCGGGTTTGGAGGGTTGCCAGGGCTTAGGGTTTAGGGTTTAGGGTTTAGGGTTTAGAGATTAGGGTCTAGGGTTGTTAGGGTTTTAGGGTTTAGGGCTTTAGGTGTTGGGGGTGTTGTTAGGGGTTTCTAGGGTGAAGGGCTATGTCTACAACTCTTACATCTTAGGTTTGATAAGGTTTATTGGTTGAGGTTTTTCTCTGAGGCAAGTTACATGGGCCCTAAACCCTAAACCCGAAACCCTAAACCCTAAACCCCAAACCCTAAACCCTAAGCCCTAAGCCCTAAGCCCTAAACCCTAAACCCTAAACCCTAAACCCTACGTCCCTTACCTCCTTCAAAGGGTTCTGATGTATGGGCCCTTGGGAGTTATGGGGTATATCAGGGCTATATCAGAAATCCCCATTTAAGGGCCCATACTAAGGGACCATGTAAGGGCCCCTCTTTTTTTTGACCCTCCCCCTCTTTTTTCTGACCCCCCAGCTTTTTGTTGACCCCCCCTCCCCCCCAGGCAAAAAAAGTCCGAGGAAGCTTTTTTTTGACCCCCTCCCCCCCAATCTCTTCTCCTGAGCCCGCCCCCCCTCTTCTTTTTAACCCTCCCCGAGCTGTTTTCTAACCCCCCCTAGCTTCCTTTTGACCCCCCCCCCCCAGCTCCATTTCAGCGCCCGCCCCCCCCATCTCCTTTTTGACCCCCGACTCGGGGTGGGGGGGGGGGTTTAGGTAAGTCTGTATTAGAGGTCCATGGGAACACATGACCTCAATAATATGTTCATGTTTTTATCTACTTAGCTGACTTAGGGGGCGCTTATAAGTGCAGTGTTCTGCGGAGTACAAGCAGGTCCCCTCGCTTGACAACTAGGCGAAAGCGAGCGAGGTTAGGGTGTTCGGCTTTAGGAAACGGAGATGTCTTGTTACAGGTGTCATGCACCGACGTGGGCAGTTCTAGGCTCTCAAGTACCGGCTCGAACATCCAGAAGGTCTGCAGTTGCTCGGACTTTTTTTTCATTTGGTTTAGTGTGGCTTTTCCGTTGTGTAGGACTTCCTCACTTAGGTGTCATGAGGTGTTGCTTAAAGCAGCTGGAAGAATTGCCGCTGTTTTCGCAGGAGACCGTAGATCCAGAGTGGGAGCACGTCTGCGAGCGTCTTCGCGCTGCCGTGCAAGACTACTGCACGCAGGAGATCCTGGCTACGGACGCAGTGCAGGTGGCTGCTCCGCTCTGGAGGACCGTTTTTTTTTTTTTTTTTTCCTTTGGCTGTGCTGTTCGAGGCGTGGTCGCGGACCAGCGGCCTTCCTGCAATCTTTTACATAGACTCATTCTATTCTCTGTTGGGAAGCCTGTTGAACAAGCACGTAACCTACGATGCAGCAGGTTTTCCAGTTCGGGCACGGTGCTGGTCGGTGGGGACCGCGTCTCCGGGGTCTGGGAAAAGCCCGACGCTGGAGCCTCTGAAGGATGCTCTCCTGGAAGTTTTGCGAGAAATGCCTGAACTAGCCCCAGGAACGGCAGCAGATGGCTTTCATCTTCAACCGGTTGGAACACATGCTGCGGCCGTTGATCGTCTTCGGAGCACGGGAGGGTACCAGTTCATTGGAGCGGGCGAAGGAGGTCCGGTTTTATGTCCAGCGTGGCCATCGTCAGCAACTTGGACCCAATCAACGCACATTAACTGGCAAAGATATCTTGATGCCGCCACAGGCAGGACAGTGTGAGAGACTTGCGAGAAGTGTGCAGCACTGGCGTAGATTAAGGTAGAAAGTAGCGTGGCGTAGCAACGTGCAGCAGCAGCAGCAGCAGCAGCAGTAGTGCGAGTCTGCAGTAGAGGTTGGTTTTCGTGTTACGTCCGTGGCCAGGTGGAGCAGTACCGTGGGAAACGGCTGTGGATAGGCAGGCTCGGAGGCGAGCTGCTGTCCAGAATTATAGCCGGGTCTAACTAATGTATTCTGGGGGGGGGGGGGGTCCTTGGTAGCCGGCATACAATCCGGGCTCCCGGAGATGTATGTTTGGGGGGGGGTCTTATGGGGTCGGCTGATGAGTGTCTGCCAATTCTACAACAAATGGAAGACAAAACTCCCAAGACGAACGTAATAAACCTACCAAACATACAATTTGCTGCACTCTCGACTCCCTAGAGCATATTGTATTTTAGGGGGGGGTTTAAAAAGTAGTTAGGGCCGAGTATCGAGAACCCGACAAGCGCAGGCGCTGAAGACGACAGAACCAATGTGGGGGTGATCGTTCTACAACAGTGCTCACTTCTTTCAAATTGGTGGGCCTGTGCAGAAGACAAGTGCAGCATCGGGCCTGCCGGAAGGTTTACGTGTTCGTTTGCTTCTGCAGGCGAGCCTGGACTCCCGGCCACAGCAGACTTTGGCACGTGCGTAGTTGTGCCTGTTGTGAAGGCATTGTTTCGCTTGGTTCTGCAACACTTGGGTCCACACTCGCCCCCTACCAACGGACAGCCCTTTGCTCGCATGGTCTGCCTGTGCTGAGGGAAAGCAGGCAGTGTGCGATTTCCGGCTCGTGTGTTCTGATCTGACACGGACAGTGCCTGTGGACGAAACATTTGCGTCCTGCTTAAACACGTCTGGCTACTGGCTTTCCAGTGTCAGCTTCTGGGCCAGTGTTCTAAGTCAATTGTGGAGGCACGCCCTCGGAAGTGCCGGAGATGAGGTTGTGACGCTAACTCCCACAGTTCCAGCCAACTCATTGAAGGTCTCCGTGGCATTTTTCACATATCGTTTCCTGTATGGTGCAGCCGTGTTATCAGCAGATATCAGGCAGAGAAGCTGGACAAAGCAACGAGGGAACCTCGGGGGCCACAACGATCGCTGGAATTACGCAGCGCTCCTTCTTCTCAAAGGCCCGTGCGGGGTAAGCATCAACGCAACAGTGGCCCACCGAGCCGGTCCCATGTTCAGGGGCTTCCAGGACAGGACATCCGCAAGCCACGCAGCAGCGGCAAGCGCCTACCGTGCGGCCCCGGAGTAGCTGAACAGAAGTCTCATAGGCGCTAGTGAGCGACTTGCAGTGTGGGCCATGGCATGATGTGACATTCTCACAAGTAAGGCGAACAGGGCGGCCAGCTCGCAGCGAGCTGACAGAGGCCCAAAGCAGGCAGAGAACAAAAGGAGCGGTTGGCAACCAGGTCCTGACTCTGTGTCAGATCCAGTCCCCTCTTGGGTCGGATCGGTCAGAGGGGGAGGGGGGGGGTTTAGAAGAGAGAGGGGGGGGGGTCAGGAAAGAGAGGGGGGGGGGTCAGGGAAAAGAGGGGAGGGGGCAAAAGAAAGGGGGGGGGGGGGGGGGGGGTTAGTTAGAAGACAAGGGGGTCAGAAAAAAGAGGGGGGGGGGTCAAAAAAAACTATCCCGACCATGTAACTACCCTAAGAAGCCCTAAACCCGAAACCCTAAACCCCAAACCCTCAATCCTAAACCCTTGGATGTTCGGGTTCTTCGCAGGCGCCACAGCTTGGGAGGTTCAGGTCTATGGGGCTTTATTGGCTCGGTCGGTTTATGAAAGGCTTGTTTGGGTATAGGGGTTTCAAGTGGGTTAGAGGGTTTAGGGTTGACAGAGTAGGGCACGTCGGGCTAAGATAGCCGCTAAATAGCCTTAAACCCTGGACCAGACCCTCGGGCCAAAGCCCTAAACGGATTTCACTCTTCCCCCCCGCTTCCCCCCCGCGCGCCCCTCGCGGAGATGCAAGCGGCTTAGTTCAGGAGACCGGCCGGGCGCGCAGCGACCGCCGGTTCCTGTTGGGATGCACTCCGACAAGGTGAGATCAGCTGGCTCTTGTGCTGCAGGGGTCTTCGGGTGGAGGGTTGAGGGTGTAAAGTTGAGGGACCGGTTTAGGGTTTGGCGGTTTGGGGTTTGGGTTTAGGGGTTGGAATTTTGGGTTTCGGGTTTGGGGATGTTTGGGGTATACTTGAAGGCTCATGTGTACTTGTAAGTCGGGTTATAAGTACCCAAAGTCAGATTATAACCATAGTTACCCTCCCTCTAACCCCCACTTATATGTACCCGTGAACCTCCAGGAGGATACAGCATAGGGGGGTCAGGGCACTTGTAAGTACACATGAACCTTCAAGTGGGGATTGCTGTAGGGTTCTCTAACAGGGTTGAACTTTTAAGATATGCCCCAAAAATGTCTACCGGAACGCTGCCCACTAAGCTAAGCCCCTCGACGCAAGGGAGGGCTGAAGGTTTAAGCGAGGTGTAAGGGCTCCTGTCACCGCTTGGACGGTCCCTTGTCCGTGTCTAAGGAAAGAACATTTTACTACCATCGCGGCCTTTTAAGTACCGGTGAAACTCAGGTGTTCTGACGCATGAACTTTGGCTGGAGTCTGAAGTGGCTCAAGTGCGCAGTTCAGCAGTTGAAGGGGTGTAGCTGGCGGCTCATGGGCTCTGCCGCTGGCGTGAGTATCGAGGATGCGCGCGGAGCCGAAGTTCGTGCCTTCCATTCCCTCAAGACGCGCGTGCACCAATCCGGGACTTCAGGGGCGGAGGCGCAGCCCTCGGAGCCGCTCCCCCGTGAGAGGAGAAAATGCCACCGAGTCGCCCACGTCACGTCCGATGAGTGTGCGGAGTTGGCCAGCTCCATGAAAGAGGAGTGCCTAGGCACAAGTGCCTCGTTCCGGGTTCACCGCACCGGTGGCCACTCCATTGGGGTTAATGACTATACCCGACAGCTGGCGCGAGGCAGGTTGAGATTGCTGACGCGCTTGCCAGGGTCCCCCGGGCTGAGTGCATAGGGCGCTTTTCCGGATTGAGCCATGCAAGGCAGCCCCCCCCAGCCCCATCGGAACCCAATTTTGAACATAGGGAGGTGTCTCTTGTTCTCTCCTTACACTGGAAAGCTGTGGAAGAATGCACATCTTGGTTCAGAGTTGTCGCGCGTTTGTGTGTTGGGATCCATTGGTGGCGGCAGCCTACGTCTGCACAACCGCCCCTCAGTGGGGTGGAAGGCTTGGTAGCCCAGTCATACCCATTTTCCCCATTTTTTTTGGGGGGTTCAAGGTTCCCTTCTGAAGTACCCAGCCCAAAGAAGGGTTTAGGGTTTAGGGTTTAGGGTTTAGGGTTTAGGGTTTAGGGTTTAGGGTTACTGGGCTACCAAAAAGGGGGAGATCTTGTGAGCCGCGATTTAACTTTCCACCAGGCAGTCCCGGATCCTCCCTGGGGCACATCCGAGCTCGCACTCGGTTGGAGTGCCAGTCTTGGTTGGCTTTTCCCTAACCCCTAAACCCTAAACCCTAAACCCTAAACCCTAAACCCTAAACCCTAAACCCATGTTGTACCCAAGGCGGTGCAAGCTTGCGCAAGCTGATAGATAGCCCGAGCGCCGGATTTTCACTTTGCACCCTCCCCCACTGGTCTTCATCCGAGCCCTCTTCCAACCTTGAGTAGCTTGAGTGCAAAGGAAGACAAGATGATAGGCTAGGAGGTGCAAAACTTTAAGAGTTGGACCTGTCATCCAGCTCCATTTTCCGCTCACTCAGTGATGAGGTGACAAGCAGCCAAGCGCATGCACGAAGAGCAGGCCAGTTCAACCCCCAAACTTAGGCGAGTCGGCGTGGCTAACTGCTTGTTGCTTGTGGCTTCTATGGCGCGAGTTCTGTCCGAGACCGCCGTACAGGTGAGTCCTCCATCACAGTTGCAACCAGAGGAGACCAGCTGCTGGCACAGCTTCGAAGCGTGCGCGGCCGAGGTCACCATGGCTTTTCATCGTTTTCCTGCCTGTGATGTCGTCGGCCATTTAGGCCGCATCTGCATGAGCGAGCTAACCTTGGTAGCCCAGTGGTACCCTTTTCCCTTTTTTTTTTTTTGGTTCAAGGTTCCCTTATACAGTAACTCTCCCAAAAAGGGTGCCCTCATTATATGGTTACTCCTAAACGGTCCTAAACCCCAAATCTTAAACCCTACACCCTAAACCCTATATATGGTTCCCCTTATTCCAAGAGGGTTACTGGGCTACCAAGTAACCTGGTCTCACCTTGTCGGCCGATAGCGGAGGAAGACGCAAAAAGCCTCGCAGGTTGCCATGGCCGCATGACTAGGGTTTAGGGTTTAGGGTTTAGGGTTTAGGGTTTAGGCTTTAGGCTTTAGGCTTTAGGGTTTAGGGGGGTTTATATGACTGTTATTGGTGAGTGTATATAAGGTTCCTTTTTAGTATTGGTGAGTGTATACTAAGGCCGACGGCCACTCGGGGCTAAGGTTGTGGGTTGTATACATACTAACAGGGGCTAGGGTTTAGGGTTTAGGGTTCAGGGTTTAGGGTTGGGATGTTCCCCCTTATACTAACAGTCCTTAATAGGGATGAGAATAGGGGGTACTAGAATCCCTATTAAGGATTGGTGTCGAGGGTTTAGGGTTTTGGGGTTGAGGTTTGAGGATTTTGCTTGCAGGGTTGGGGGTTTCAGGGTTTTAGGTTCAGGGAGTGGGGTAAGCCCCAAACCCCAAACCCGAAACTTTAAGACCCAAACCCCGACTTAACCTCATGCTCTAAACCCCATGTGGTGATCTCAATTTTTCCCCCTTTTGGCGGTCCTTATTATAAGGCGGCCCCCCTAAACCCTAAACCTTAAAACCCTAAACCCTACACCCTACACCCTAAACCCTAAACCCTAAACCCTAAACCCTAAACCCTAAACCCTAAACCCTAAACCCTAAAACCCTAAACCCTAAACCCTAAACCCTAAACCCAAAAACCCTAAACCCAAAAACCCTAAAACCCTAAAACCCTAAACCCTAAACCCAAAACCCCTAAACCCTAAGCCCTAAACCCTAAACCCTAAACCCTAAACCCTAAACCCTAAACCCTAAACCCTAAACCCTAAACCCTAAACCCCCTCTGTTTAGGGTACGACTTTGAGACTTCGAAGTGTCGAGGGTGTTGCGATGGCAGGCCAATGGGAGGAGCAGCCAGGCACCCGTCTTCTGAGCTTAGGGGGTTCAGGGTTTAGGGTTTAGGGTTTAGGGTTTAGGGTTTAGGGTTTAGGGTTTAGGGTTTAGGAACCCCCGTAGACGTCTGAAGGCCCTCTAAGATAGGGCTCGGAAAAATTACGAATATTCCCTTAGGGTCCCTCTATAATTATATCGAATTATTCAGGCCCCTTTTAGAGGTTTGGAGGTTTAGGGCTTAATTAGAGGTTTAGGTTCTAGGGTTTAGGGAGTAGGGGTTAAGGGTTCAGGGTTCAGGGTCTCGGGTAAAGGGAGGGGGTTAAGGGTTCAGGGTCGAGGGTTTCGGGATGAGGGGTTTAGGGTTGAGTGTAGGGCTGGGTTAGGGTTCGGGTTTAGGGTTAAGGGTTAAGGGTTTAGGGTTTAGCCCCTAGGTGACTTTTGGGAGTGTGAAGCTCCCACCTTGCCACCCCCATCTGGACAGGATATCCGTTGGAAGTAGAAGAGTAGTCAGTAGTCTACTAAGTCAGTCGAACATGTCCTTGAAAACTTTGGGGCTTAGGGTTTCGGGTTTAGGGTGGCAATATCGGCGTACACCAACAGGCCTCCACACTCTGCAGAAAAGCATGCAGCTGGAAGTACCTGTAGGGTGCATGATTAGCTAAAACTAGGGCTCTGAATGTCCCAAACATAAGTACCCTAAACCCTACAGCCTTAAACCCTAAACTCTAAACCCTAAGCCCCAAAACCTAACAGCCCTGAGCACCAAACCCTAAATACTAAACCCAATGAACCTCCAAGTAAGCCCTGAGCGTGTCGTCCGCCAGGGCAGCGCAGCCAGCAGCGAAGTGCCTCGAAGAAGCTTTTTCTGCGGGCTGGTTGTAGGGCTTAAAGGGGGGGTTCAGGGTTTAGGGTTTAGGGTTCATTGTAGGGTGTAGGGTGCCCAGTGTTGGAGGAAGGAGGCTACTCATGGTTGGCTGCTTCAAGTTGAGGGGTTCAAGGTGCTCCAGTGTGGGGGGTGGGGGGTTGCGGTAGGTAAACCTGTCTTTGCATAAGGGGTGTGCCCGGTGCTCCCCTCCGACTAACTTAAGCAAGCTCTACCCCAAAGCTCTTCCTGAAAAAGCATGCTGGTGCCATTGGGCGTTGTTTCTGAACCTTCCCTGGGCGTTGTTTCTGAACCTTCCCAAGCCCCCACCCCCAAAATGGCCTGCTCCACAGGTCGTTTCGAACAGGCCGTCGTCCCAGGTCTCTGCGGCTGTGGCTTGACTGCAGTCGCCATAGTTTTGGGGTGTTTGGGGGCTTTGCGGGCTTTGGGGCGGGCTTAAGCCCCCTGGTTCTTAGTAGGGAATGAGGGAATGAGGGCCTATACATACCCTTTAAGGGAGTACATAGGTACCTCATTCCCTCATTCCCTAAACCCTAACCCCTAAACCCTAAACCCCTAAACCCCTAAACCCTTTTCCCTTAAACCCTACTGACAAGGACCCATGAACCCGCCAGGGGTTCCATGTCAGGACAGCAAGACACGGGCGTCTCCTGCTGTCGCACCTGTCGCCCGCCGGCTCTCTTTCCAGGCCAAGGGCGGCCAAGGGGACCCCCCTGAACCCTGAACCCTGAACCCTCAACCCTCAACCCTCAACCCTCAACCCTCAACCCTAAACCCTCAACCCTCAACCCTAAACCCTAAACCCTAAACCCTAAACCCTAGTCTCCGCCAGGAAGCCATAAGCAGCTTAAGGTGGCTTAGGGTTTAGGGTCCTGAAGCCCCAGAGAATCTTAGGGTAGCTATATGGGCCCTTGACATGGTCCCATACCTCCTTTGAAGGGTTCTGAAGTATGGGCCCTTGGGTTGTTAGGTGTTTAACGGGTACATAAGGGCCCTTTTCACCGTACTGAAGGACCATGTAAATACCCTAAGACAGAAGCAAAGAACGCAGTTTTGTGTGGGGACAGGCTCCGAAGCTCTTCACGACTTTCACCGCCCACAACCTGCAGGCGCCGTGATTGGGTTTAGGGTTTAGGGTTTCGGGTTTAGGGTTTAGGGTTTAGGGTTTAGGGTTTAGGGTTTAGGGTTTTAGGGTGTAGGGTGTAGGGTTTAGGGTTTAGCGTCTAGGGGTCCGAGATTCAGGATTTACGGCAGCTCTATTGGGATACTGACAATGTGTTCATCATTTTGCATATGTTTTTTCTCGTTGTTGTTGGTGCTGTTGCTGGCGTCATTGCTATTGTGTTATTCGTATAAGCCCAGACTAAGGGACCATGTAATTACCCTAAGGTTTTCTTGAACCAGGGCCCTTCGAGGTTCATGGGTACTTGTAGGTGGGGTACGGGTACGGTGAGAACCTCAACCAAAGTTGTCTAAGGGTAGTTTCATATGGGCCCTTCATGTGGTCCCCCACCTCCTTTAAAGGGTTCTGAAGTATGGGCCCTTAATTTGTATAGGGCATACAAGCGGTGTATAAGGGGCACCCGTTTAAGGGCCCATACTAAAGGACCACGTAGCTACCGGTAGAAGTGAAGCCTACTCATTGTCCCGGAGGCTTGGAGCCCCCCAACAACCCCTAATTCCCGAAACAAGATATGAATTTAGGGTTTAGGGTTTAGGGTTTAGGGTTTAGGGTTTAGGGTTTAGGGTTTAGGGTTTAGGGTTTAGGGTTTATGTTACTGATGTTGGTGGGTGCATTTAGGGTCCCCCTTTTAAATACTGGTGAGTGTATATGTTGGCTGTCCTTTTGGGGCTACAAGGAATATATACCCTACTTCAATATGATCCGTGAAGACCTCATCAAAACCTCCTTTCGGCAGGCGAAGATCAGTGCCGTGGCCCGGCAGCTGTTTTGCCAGGAAAAGCCAAAACCCCAAACCCGAAAGCCTCAACCCTCAACCCTCAACCCTCAACCCTCAACCCTCAACCCCCAACCCCCAACCCCCAACCCTCAACCCTCAACCCTCAACCCTCAACCCTCAACCCTCAACCCTAAACCCTAAACCCCAAACCCCTGAACCCTAAACCCGAAACCATCATGCCCAGCTCACCTAAGTACCATGAACCTCCAAGTAGTTTTGGCGAAGCAGCTCCCTTTTGTGCAGACATCAACTGCAACGAAGTCAGCCACCTCCCAACCTCCCCGAATAAAAAAAGAAGTCAGAAAGCTTCCCTAAGCCTGCAACGTAGTCGCAACCCTGAGCCCGAAGCCCTAAACCCTAAACCCTAGCCCTAAACCCTAAACCCTAAACCCTAAACCCTAAACCCTAAACCTTAACCCCTAAACCCTAAACCCTAAACCCTAACCCCTTATCCCCCCCTTAAACGCCTCCTAACTGCCAAGGCGGGCATGGATGGCGTGCACTCCCGCCGGCGCTTTGCCAGCATGCGCATCTCCCGAGCCAAGCAGCAGACAGGCCCCCAAGGGCCAAAAGGGGGGGCCAAAAGGGCTTAGGGTTTAGGGTTTCGGGCTTGGTTTGGGACGGTTTGAGTGTTAAACCCCAAACCTTCAACCCTGAACCATAAACCCAAGCTTAGCGTGCAGAGTTTAGGATTCACCAAGTTACTCAGGATTTTTATGGGTTGCTTAGAGGTTCACCTACAAGTGGGCGAACTTTGGTTGTAGCCTCACTTCGGGTACTTCTAACCCTACTTACAAGTAGGCCGTTGAGCTTAAAGCAATAACCCTTCTAAAGGAAACCCCAAAAAGGTACCCCTGCTTGCGGAAACCCCCCCCATATGAGCAGCTTCTTGTGCAGCACCTCCCCTACACCCTCAAAAACCTCAATCCTGGGATGCAGCAGGTGGGGGGTCCGTTTTGGGTACATAAGCCCCAAGCAAGGCTCTTACTGGTTGAGGGAATCCCCCACATGTTCACCTAACCTTCAGATTCAGACCCCTAGAACCCGAAACCAGAGAGTAGGTTTTAGCTTTGTGTCCCTCCATAAGGTGGGGGCCATATCCAGAGTCCAAATGAAAGAGAATCGCTGCCTACATTAAGACCCCAGAGAATACATGTACGTACGTGTATATGTATGTATGCATGTATGTATGTATGCATGCATGCATGCATGGATGTATGTATGTATGTATGTATGTATGTATGTATGTATGTATGTATGTATGTTTGTATGTACGGACGTATGTATGTATTTATGTGTGTATCTGTATTTCTGTACGTACACTCATCTTTGTATATCTTCATGTGTCTATATCTTGTATATGTGTATACTTGCAGACTTGTGTGACTTGTGTGTGTGTGTGTGTGTGTGTAATCGGACATTTGCATATTTGTATGGTCGCATACTTGTAGATATTTATTGTATATATATATATGTGTTTTATTATTATTATTATTATTATTATTGTAGATATTTATTGTATATATATATATATATATATATGTGTGTGTGTGTGTGTGTGTTTGATGATTCGTACATATATTTGTACTCGTATCTTCCAGTTTAGCACTTTTTAAATGTGGCTCTAGAGGGCACATCCACGCCTTGCGTACAGAATCAATACCCGAAGCCCCAGAAGGGTTTCGGGTTTAGGGTTTAGGGTTTTAGGGGTTTAGGGTTTTAGGGTTTTAGGGTTTTAGGGTTTTCAGGGTTTTAGGGTTTTAGGGTTTCAGGGTTTTAGGGTTTGAGGGTTTTAGGGTTTGGGGCGCGAACGTCTTAAAGCCAGGTCAGTTCATCGCCCGCCTCGTGCTTCACCCGATTTTCGACTCTTTCTACGCCTTGGTCGTGATTGCAAACTCTGTCTTCATTGGGCTCGAGGCGGGGTTTAGGGTTTAGGGTTTAGGGTTTAGGGTTTAGGGTTTAGGGTTTAGGGTTTAGGGTTGAGGGTTGAGGCCTGAAGCCATAAGCCCCAAACCCCAAAACATAGCCCTAAACCCTAACACCAGAGGTGGAGCATTCCATCTCCGGCAACGATGATCGGCCAACGTCGATGTTTGTCGCGCAGCGCCAGGGCGTGTGAGGGTTTAGAGTTGAGGGTTTAGGGCTAGATCCGTAACCCTAAACCCTAAACCCTAAACCCTCAACCCTAAACTCAGGGCCTAGGCCGCCCCCCTACGTTGGGGGGCGGCGCTTAAGCCCTTTGACAGGTCGCGTTGCCGGAACACGTTCTCCTCGGGACCAGTACTGGTCCCTTATGATAAAGTGAGTGACATGTGGGGTCAGACCTTTTAGGGCCCCCCTAACCGCCTGACCCCCCCCCCCTGGCCTGGCCCCCCCCCCCCCCCTGGGCTGGCCCCTGCCAGCGCGCCTGGCTCCTTCTGGCCCCCTGACCCCCCTGGCCCCCTGGCCCGGGGGCCTCTGGGGTGCCTTTTTCGAGAGTTGCACCTCCTGCAACCCTCCCTGAAAACTGCCTGCCGACCCCCCAATTCCTTTGACTCTAGAACCCAATCATGAAACTGAATAAGTTTGAGGAAGTGGACTGTTGTCTGAGTTGAGGCCTAAACCCTAAAAGGAATAGGTTTGGGTGGCTTTGCCACCTTGGACGGCGTGGGGTGGGAGAAAGTGTTAAATGGCCCTCCACAATCGGGCCAAAGCTGCTCTTCGCACCTCACGAAGCTTTCGAGCTTGTTTCGAAACCTAACCTTCACGGCATCTACGCCCTATCACAGCAAACCCTAAACCCTAAACCCTAAACCCTGAACCCTGAATCCTAAACCCTAAACCCTAAACCCTGAGCCCGAAACCCTAAACCCTAAATCCTCATTTTCTAAATTTCCCCCAAGGTATATCTTCACCGTGCTCTTTGCTATTGAGCTGCTCCTGCGCGTGCTGGCTCACGGCCCCAGGTTTTTCTGCTCAGAGGACCCACGTGCCCTGCCACCCTAGCAGGGGTGTAGGGTTTGGGGTTCAGGGTTCAGGGTTTCGGGTTTAGGGTTTAGGGTTTTGGGGGTTTAGGCTTGGTGCTGGTAGGTTTTAGGGCTTCGAGTGTAGGGCAATCTGACAATTAGTCCAAAAGCCCACCCCACGAAATGCCTCGAATGCTTATATAAATGCCTAAACGCCTAACCCTACATGCCCTCTGTGCCCCACCCCACCGAAACATTGTGTTGGATTCGACATGAAACTGCGCAAGAACCAACAGTCTTTCTACCCTGGGCCTCCTAATAATTCTCGGAGCGCTTGCTAAAAGACTAATTTCGTTCAACCATTTCTTACTCTGTGACTATTAACCTTTCCGTATCACCTTCATTTAAAGTTGACATTTCGTTCATCTCATTTTTGCATTTCCAATCTCTTTTCCGTTCATGCTTTTTATGTGGTTAAAAGGACTCATTAAGAGAACTAAGCTAGAACTTAGAGGTTTTAATGTAAATGGAAATCCATCTTAGAATGTGCGTGCGTCCCCCAATTTACTTATTTTATCACCATTGTTATCATTAGTATCACTATCATGAATATAGCATTCTTCGGGACGCAATAGAAAATTCGAATTAGGAGCAGCTTTTTCTGCATCATCTTGCAGCCGCCATCATATTCTTCACTTTTATCTTCTTCTTGTTTGGTCCTTTCCTTGTGAGAGGATTCTATTGACTAGCCAAGAACGAGAACTCACTTTATTGTTTCAATATTGCAGGGGCACTATAGCCTTATCCCCAAGCCCCAGGCGCCCACAAACCCTAAACCCTCAACCCTAAACTCTCAGCCTCAAGCCCCTAAGCCCTAAGCCCTAAACCCTAAACCCTAAACCCTCGCCCTAAACCCTAAACCCAAGCCCTGGACCTTTTTTTGGAGGATTGGACCTGGGCCATTCTGGATCTGGTGATCGTGGTGGCCTGGAGTTTAGAGTTTTGGAGAGTTCTAGGGTTGTGGTTTAGGGTTTAGGGTTTAGGGTTTAGGGTTTAGGGTTTAGGGTTTAGGGTTTAGGGTTTAGGGTTTAGGGTTCAGGGTTTCGGTGTTTTTTCGTGTTTTTTTTTTCGAAAGGGTTCAGGGTTCCGAAAAGCTTTCAAGGTTTTCAGAGGGCTGCAGGTTTAGGGGCTTGTATGGGGGTGGGTATTTTTCTATATATATAAATATACACATATAATATTATATAGATATATGCATATATGTATATGTATTTCTCACTATATCCGTTTCAGGGATAAACCCTCGACCCTCAACCCTCAACCCTCAACCCTCAACCCTCAACCCTAAACCCTAACCCCTAAACCCTGAACCCTGAACCATAAACCCGAAAACCTAAACCCAGAGCCTTAAGTCCCGTAGAGGCAGTTGTGTGAGGTGAGCTCCATCTGGGAGATCATCGTGCAGCACGTGGAAGCCGCCACACCGCCTGGAGAGGAGCCCGACGCAATAAGGTGTGAGGTTTAGGGTTTAGGGTTTAGGGTTTAGGGTTTAGGGTTTAGGGTTTAGGGTTTAGGGTTTAGGGTTTGGGAGCGTGTGTCCCAAGGTTGCCTCATACTCCCCACTGCTCCCTGAGGCACCCGCAGCTTCCCGGTTCCCTAGGCACCGGTTTAGGGTTTAGGGTTTAGGGTTTAGGGTTTAGGGTTTAGGGTTTAGGGTTTAGGGACCTACCCCCCATGAGCCCTGAGCCCTAAACCCTGAACGCCCCTGCCTTAAGGACCCCATGAACCCATAATAAACCCTAAACCCCTAAACCCTGTACCCTAAACCCTAAACCCCGAAACCCTGTACCCTAAACCCTAAACCCCAAACCCTGAACCCTGAAACTCTAAACCCCCTGCTGAGCTCCCCTCCCTTCACCTTGAACCGTGTTTGCAGAATATGGACAGGGCTTTGGGGGTTATTATCGTATAATTCCAAAAGGACCATAAGGGAATGCTATTGGAAATTGTTCCGACCCCTATAGTATTCCATTCCCCTGCTACACACCTCTATACTACCCCCCCTCTGGGTTCACCCCATAGCCTTACTATTTAGGGATAGAAAAGGCCTAATAGGTTATTTCAAGGGGGAGCCTAGTGAGGGTCGTATAGAGGGGGGTAGTAGGGAAACCTTAAACCCAAAACCCAAAACCCAAAACCCTAAACCCTAAACCATCCCTAAACCCCAATCCCTAAACTCAGGGAAACCCATGAATAATTCTTTTCCCCTGGAAGCAACTCTCAGGAGTCCGAGCTGGGTACGATCGCCGGCATTTCCAGTCTCAAGGTTGGGAGTCCCTGAACCCCAAAAAATCCTAAATCCCTAAAACTTAAACCCCAGAACCCTAAACCCCTAAACCCCTAAACCCCTAAACCCCTAAACCCCTAAACCCCTAAACCCCTAAACCCCTAAACCCCTAAACCCCTAAACCCCTAAACCCCTAAACCCCTAAACCCCTAAACCCCTAAACCCTAAACCCTAAACCCTAAACCCTAACCCCCTAAACCCCTAACCCCCTAACCCCCTGAACCCCTAAACCCTAAACCTCTACAACCCTAAACCCCTGAACCCTAAACTGGAAGATGGCCAGCGTGCCAGGCCTTCCGGATCATCCGCATCACCCGCATCCTGAAGACGGTGCAGGTCACCTCGTGGGTCTTGAAATGGCTTTTCGGGTTCGGGTTTTAGGGTTTTAGGGTTTAGGGTTTAGGGTTTAGGGTTTAGGGGTCTTTAAGCCCCAAAGCTCTAAGCCCTCAGCCCCCAAGGCTTCAGGGTTTAGGGTTTTGGGTTTAGGGTTTTGGGTCCCTACACCCTAATTTAAGGGTCCCAGAGTTCGGGGTTCAGGGTTTGGTTTAGGGTTTTGGGTCTAGGGTTTAGGGTTTGGAGTTTAGGGTTTGGAGGGTTTGAAGGGTTTGGAGGGTTTAGGGTTTGGGGTTCGGCGTTTGGGTTTTGTAGGGTTTGTAGGGTTTAGGGCTTAGGTTCTAGTTTAGGGCATGGAGGTTTAGGGTTTAGGGCTAGGGTTTAGGGCTAGCATGGACACCCTCAAGGTGGTCCGGATCCTCCGCTTCGTGGTGGCGCTCCGCACGCTGGCCGGGGGCTCAAGTAGCCCAACTAGGGTTCAGGGGTTTAGGGTTTAGGGTTTAGGGTTTAGGGTTTGGGGTTTAGGGTTTAGGGTTTAGGGCTTAGGGTTTAGGGTTTAAGGTCCCAAAACCCAAAACAGGCCGAAGGCCCAAAAAGCCCTCAGACCCTAAAACCCTCAGACCCTAAACGCTCAGACCTGAACACCCTAAGACCCTAAAAACCCTAAGATCCTAAAGCCAGAACCCTAAACCCTAAACCCTAACTCCCCCCAAAACCCTAACACCCTAAAACTTCTAGTGGCGTTTTGCCTTCCTTGCGCTAAGGGGTCATCTAAGAACCCGAAGCGCGCCGAAGAAACCCCAAACCCTAAACCCTAAACCCTAAACCCTAAACCCTAAACCCCTCAGGTCACCTCAATCTTCTACACCCTCAAGTCTCTGCTGTGGGCGCTGGTGTTGATTTTCCTGATCGAGCCCCGGCTGCAGCGCAATTCCTCAGCCGTCATCTTCGGGTTTAGGGTTTAGGGTTTAGGGTTTAGGGTTTAGGGTTTAGGGTTTAGGGTTTAGGGTTTAGGGTTTAGGGTTTAGGGTTTAGGGTGATTTTCAGTCGGATTCAACAGTTCGATGGGCCCTAGGCCCTCCGCATCCCTATGTAACCCGTAGACATACCCTAAACCCTAAACCCTAAACCCTAAACCCTAAACCCTAAACCCTAAACCCCTAAAGCTACTCATAGACTCTTCCGGGGCCCCGATTTTCCGCCCTTGGTGGGCCGCCCTGACGCTCTGCGGTGTACTTCTGCTGCCGCAGGGAGGTTTGTGAGCTGGGGTGAGCAGTTGGGCAACAAGGGCTTTGATTGGAGGCTTCTTGTTCGCAATTTTGTTCTTGCACCGCCTTCAGTAAACCAACAACTTATAGCCATGTTTGGGGCACGTTTAACCCTAAACCCTTAAACCCATGAACCTCCAAGCGTTGGGTGCTGGTTGCGATGCTCATGAATGGGCCAGGGAGTTGATGTTGGAGTTTCGGCGCCCTGGTTTGCTTCTTGTGGGGGTTTAGGGTTTAGGGTTTAGAGTTTAGGTTGTTGCAAGCCGGCTCGGTTGTGATACTCTAAATGATTGAACGATCCAACTCTGTGTGATGGCTGAGATCCGGAGTGCACACTTTCCTGTGCAAGCGGACCACACTCGCTATGGAGCAAACCCTAAACCCTAAACCCTAAACCCTACACCCTAAACCCTAAACCCTAAACCCTAAACCCTAAACCCTAAACCCTAAACCCTAAACCCTAAACCCTAAACATCCCTAAACCCCAAACCCCAAACCCCAAACCCTAAACCCTAAACCCCAAACCCTAAACCCTAAACCCTAAACCCGAAACCCCAAGACCCTACAAAGTCAGGCGAGACTCGAGGCGTCATGCCGGAGGTTGATAGGGGTCTTGGGCTTAAAATATAAAGGTCGGAAGAATTACTAGTGTTATTCCCTTATGGTCCCTTCATAATTATACGATAATAACCCGCCCAAAACCCTCTTATATTATTAAGGCCCCTGTAGTCTTATGGTCCCTTTACAATTATACGAGAATAACCCCCCAAAACCCTGTTCTAATTATTAAGGCCCCTATAGGTAGGGGTCTGAGGGTGTCATGCCCATCGCTTGCACCTGTCATGGCCTGCAACCTCGTTCCCCTGACGGGTTCTTAGTACGGAATGAGGGAATGAGGTACCCTATATAAAATCCGGGCCCGAGATTTCAGGTACCCTATAGAAGCCCTTACAGGGATGTTATAGGGCCTTCATTCCCGCATTACCTACTAAGAATCAGGGGGTCTCAGGAATACGTGTTCGCGATCCTCTTCACTCAAGAGACCCGGTCGCAACAACGAGCCTTCAGGGCTTTTGGAGCCCGGCCCCTTGAAACCCCATGCCCACTTTGAGAGCCCCAAACCTGAAACCCATTTCGGGTTTCGGTTTGAAGGGTTTAGGGTTTAGGATTTAGGGGCGGAATCGTTGAGGCTTTGAAGTTTAGGGAGCAGAATCTGCGTCAGTTCCGGCGCAGGCCCTAAAACCCTAAACCCTAAACCCTAAACCCTAAACCCTAAACCCTAAACCCTAAACCCTAAACCCTAGAACCCTAGAACCCTAGAACCCTAGAACCCTAGAACGCTAGAACCCAGTTCCGACGCAGGCCGTGAATGACTACCTCCGCGACCCCCTATCTCCGGCGCTGGAGCCCGCGGAGGAAGACGCAGCGCGGCTTCAGGAGGAAGTTGGGATGCCACCCTTTGGGGTGTTTGGGGTTTAGGGTTTAGGGTTTATGTTCCCCCTTACACTCACAGTCCTTAATAGGGATTCTAGTACGCCCAATTATAGTCCCCGAACATCCCAAACTGCACATTCCAAGTTCTCATAGCATTAGGGTGCGATATATATATATATATATACATACATATATTTTTTGGCTACACAAGCTCACCATACCATGATTGCTTAGTTGAAGTTCCTTATCAAGAGCTCTGCTAGTCTTGCCCCAAACCCTAGCAAAAAGCTGCTCGCAACCCGCCTCGACGTTTGGGCTCTGGCTTGCTGTATGCTGAGGGCTGAGGGTTGAGGGTTGAGGGTTTAGGGTTGAGGGTTGAGGGTTTAGGGTTTAGGATTTAGGGTTTAGAGTTTCTGGTTAGCATCTGGAGAGCAAGGCGTGCAGAATCTACTTCGACGACGTGTTTACCACAATGCTCAGCCGCTTCGACTTTGCAGACCAATGTCAAGACCCCAAGGGGGCTGTAGGCGCAGCCCGAACATCCCTAAACCCAGTAATCCTAACCCTAATAGCCCTAATTGCCCTAACAACCCTAATGACCTTAATAACCCCAATATCCCTGATAGCCCTTACAACCCTAAAGACCCTAATAGCCCTAATAGCCCTAAAGGCCCCAATAACCCTAGTAATCCCAATAACCCTAATGACCCTAATAACCCTAGCAACCCTCCTAACCCTAATAACCTTAATAACCCTATTAACCCCAATAACCCTAACAACCCCAATGACCCCAATAACCCTGATAACCCTGATAACCCTAATGGCCCTAATAACCCTAAAGTACCCTTATCCCTAAACCCCGAACCCCTAAACTCTAAACCCTAAACCCTAAGCCCTAAGCCCTGAACCCTAAATCCTAAACCCTAAACCCTAAACCCTTCTAACTTATAACCCAAAGAGTCTTGCCCGCAACCTTCCGTCTGTCGGGGTGCTGAGCTTTGGTGGGTACATCTGATAGGGCCGTGCTTAAACCCTAAACCCTAAACCCCAAGCCCTAAACTGTAAACCCTAAACCCCAAACCCCAAGCCTTAAATCCCAAACCCTGAAGCCCAAACCCTGAACCCTGAACCTTGAACCCTAAATCCCAAACCCCAAATCAAGGCCTGTTTATGAGCATTGCGGGCGGCGTGAGTTGGGAGCAAGTCATCCTCCCGCTGAAAGCAATTGCGCTGCCTTGGGTACTCCTTTTCATCGGTTACATGTCTCTCGGCTCCAAGTGGTCACCCTGCAGGTTTTAGGGTTTAGGGTTTGGGGTTTGGGGTTTAAGGCTAGGGTTTAGGGTTTAGGATTTCGGGTTTTCGTAGGGTAGCAAGCCTAAACCCTAAACGCTATACCGCCACAGCAGACAAACTTCGCCAAAATCATAGGCTTGATGGCCCCCCCCAGCAGCACCCCTTCCCAAGCCCAAAAGAAATAGGCTGCAAGCTCTACAGCAGCCGCCAACTGCACAGAAGCCCATATCATCAGCACACACGACGACTCAGACAAGGCACCCCTTCCCTAAACCCTAGAATCTCAACCCTAAAGGCCCTAAACCCTAAACCCTAAACCCTAAACCCTAAACCCTCAACCCTCAACCCTCAACCCTCAACCCTCAACCCTCAACCCTCAACCCTAACCCTAGACCGCACCCCTTGAGCCTAGATTGTTTTGTAGACCGCTCGCATTCGAAATGACGACACTCGCTCCTCGATTGCTTGCGGACGTGGAGGATATCGAGTGTCGCTGCATGTGTTTATTCTTCGTTTGATGTCGTATATGCCCGCCGCCATTTTACCTTCGATAAGTCTTCTCCCATCCCTCTTTCCCTCTTTCATCTGCTTCTTGTGTCTGTGAAAGCAAGCTGGGATAGCGGTTCTTCCTCTTCCTTTATCACCGAAGCACTCTCTCTAAATCGGATGTTAGTCCGAACTACGGCTAACTGAGGATCGATCGTGCGTTGCAAAGTTTGTGGAAGAGACAGTTGAAACAAAATCTTGCTGTCCTTAGTAGCTGAGTACACCTTACACTTTTTGGGATACCAAAATCCCCTATAGAACTGAAAGTTCAAACTTTTTGTGGCTTATGAACTCAGCAACTAAGTGTCTGTTCTAGGATCTTCAACCCCGAGGAGTGAAGCTTAGGTTTTCTTTGGTTGATCTCGCCATCCGTCCACCCCACCCCTGCGCTTGCAGGTGGTAGAAAGGGGGTGCAGGGTTTGGGGGTTAGGTCTGAGGGCTTAGGCTTTGGGGTTTAGGGTTTAGGGTTTGGGGTTTAGGGTTTAGGGTTTAGGGTTCGGCACGTGCGTATGCTGTTTGCTGTTGCGCACACGTTGTGACTGCGCCTGCGTGCTCTTTTTGGCAGGTTCTTCACATATTTTGCGGTCTTGAATGCGACTTGACGAACTTGGCAGCATTTGTTTATTTTAGGGTTTGGGGTTTAGGGTTTAGGGTTTAGGGTTTTTGTTGTGGGTTTTGCCCATTGCTCTTGCATGTCGCAAAGACAAAATTTTCAGGTGATTACGGGTGTTTTTTGCCAGACAGCGCTGCTCGGAATCCAAGTGGTACCCTTTTTGTCCCTTTTTTGGTCCTAGGATTCCCTTATACAGCAACCAACAACAAAAATGGTGCCCTTATCATGATATGATGGTTCCTGAGCTACCAAGGATTGACAGTGCGCAGAACGATCATGCGACAGTGATCCATTCGATTTTGGCTAACAAGCAGGCTCATCTGGAGAAGGCGGGGGGCACATGTCTCTGGGGTTTAGGGTTTAGGGTTTAGGGCGTCAGATGCAGCACCCTGAGTACCCGAGAGCACGCAGTATCTTCCCTCATCGAGACCTTGAGAAAAGTTCTTTCCACGCCTTGGAGTCAGCAATAGGAGCGATCGATCAGCGGATGGATTCTCCATAAGGACATGTTGACACATGTCAGTTCTCTAAAATCTGGACCTTTTCTAGGGTCCTTATTATATGGTACGCAAACAGGGAGAACTGACCACATGAGTTGCTCCTTCGCGCTTCGGTCTCCCGCCGCAAGTTCAGAGATGATACTTGTTGTTCACTTCGTCTTGCTCACTTTAACAGGGGGTCTCTGGGGCTCATAGGACTCTTAATCATCTGGGTATTCTGGTGTTCCCTAGAAGCTTCAGATTGCAGTCAAGGCTTTAAATAATGAACGCCATTTTGGGGTCCCGGAAAATGACGAGGGCTTTGGAGACGCGCGCGTCAGGTGCGCGACCTTTTCAACAAGCTGGGGGCGGAGAACACCGGTGGCATCACGTACCTCATGTTCGAGGAGAAGATGGCTCTTAAATACCCTAAACCCTAAACCCTAAACCCTAAACCCTAAGCCCTAAGCCCTAAGCCCTAAACCCTAAAACCCTCTTCTTAAAAGCACCCTTCGAGGAGAAGATCACCTCCCCGGAGGTGAAGGAGTACTTTGAATCTCTTGGGCTCGTCGCGCGGTTGCAGCATCGAGGCACCCTCAGCCCTCAGCCCTCAGCCCTAAGCCCTAAGCCCGAAGCCCTCAGCCCTCAGCCCTAAGCCCTAAGCCCTAAGCCCTAAGCCCTAAGCCCTAAGCCCTAAGCCGTGAACCCTAAACCCTAAACCCTAGACCCGAGACCCGAAACCCGAAACCCCAAATCCTAAACCCTAAACCCGAAACCCGAAACCCTAAACCCTAAACCCTAGCAGCCCGGAGGTGTGAGTTGCTAGGACTCACTCAGGGGGAGTTGAGTTGAGTAACCTCTAAATGGGCAATAAGTTATAAGTATGATAACTATACCTATACCCCTATTGAAGGTACTTATAACACTACTTACCCTAAACCCTAAACCCTAAACCCTAAACCCTAAACCCTAAACCCTAAACCCTAAACCCTAAACCCTAAACCCTAAACCCTAAACCCTAAACCCTAAACCCTAAACCCTACAGCTCAGACTGGAAGAAGAAGTCCGATGATGACGGCTCTTGGAAGATTGAAGATTGGAAGAGCCAGCGAGGATGGAACAGCGGAGGAGGCTGGAAGCAGTCCAATTGGAATTGGAAAAGGGGGTACGGAGCTCCGAAAGGACAAACCCCAAAGATCAAGGCTCGCCCAAGCACCAGAGATGATGATATGGAAGCTGACTGGGACTACTGGTCCATTGCCATCGCAAATTGCAAACATGATGTGCACAGAGTCGCTAGCCCAGCGGAAGCAAGAGATGCTGGCACAGCCGTCGTGCTGGATGATGCCTACGACAATGATATTTACGAACGTATCTTGGGGGAGCTGAAACCCTAAACCCTAAACCCTAAACCCTAAACCCTAAACCCATGAGCCTGTAGCTTGAGTGTTCAGCGTTTAGGCTTCAGGCTGTCGGCTTTAGGCTGGGTTGAGGGTTTAGGGTTTAGGCTTTGGGGTTTAGAGTTTAGGGGTGTGCGGCACAAGTGGAAGCAGCCTTTGGCAGATGCCACATCCCAGAGCGGCCACTACCCTCAACTAAAGCAGTGTACCTCAATCTCGAGTAGGCCTATATCCTGAGCCCAAAACCCCAAACCCCAAAGCCCAAAACCCTAAACCCTAAACCCTAAGCCCTAAACTTTTAACCCTAAACCCTACGCCCTTAAGATGATTTAAGGTTCGTTCCTTCATTATACACAAGCTAGGTAGGCCCTTGGGACATTGCATATTTTCCCTTATTGGGTTTAAGAGGATCATATTCAGGAATGTTTTTCAGAGGGTTTTAAGGGCCATCCTGGCAAGGGGGCAATGGGGCCGGGATACAAGGGGGCAACCTAAACTCTAAACCCTTAACCCTAAACTTTTAGCCCTAAACCCTACACCCTAAAGAGGATCTAAGGTTCGTTCCTTCATTACACACAAGGGGGCAATGGGGGCCGGGATACTCATGGCCAAGGACGTCTGGGATGCGTGGTCTTTTTTCAAGATGCTGGACCTGGATGACAGTGCCTGGGCGTGGGTTTAGGGTTTAGGGTTTGGGGTTTAGGGTTTAGGGTTTAAGGTTTAGGGTTTTAGGCTCTTAGGGGTGTAGGGTCTGAGGGGTTTAAGGATTTTAGGGGTTTGAAGGTTCAGGATTTTGGGGGTTAAGGGTTCTAAGGTTTAGGGCCTCTGGGATGACTTAGCGGCTCTGCGTGGGTCGTTGCCAGCTCGGCGAAAAGCCCCACCGCGCTCGGCACTTCGTCGCCCACAGCCTTGTCGATTTAAACCCCCCAAATAGGGTTTAGGGAACTTAGGGGTTTAGGGTTTAGGGTTTAGGGTTTAGGGTTTAGGGTTTAGGGTTGAAGTTCCTAAAGTGTAAGCCTCCAAGTCCTTACATCCGAAGCCTTGCAGCCCGAACCCTACAGCTCGAAGCCGTTGACGCGAGACTTAGGGTTTAGGGTTTAGGGTTTAGGGTTGAGGGCTTACAATCTCCAGCAGCTCAAAGTCGCCGACCCACTCCTGCAGTTCAGTTTGATCTAGGCGTCGGCCCTACCCTAGGGGTCCTAACGCTTGAGGAACCCTAAACCCGAAACCCGAAACCCTAAACCCTAAACCCTAAACCCTAAACCCTACACCCTACACCCTACACCCTAAACCCTAAACTCTAAAAACCCTAAACCCCCTAAACCCTAAACCTGGACCCCTGACCCTAAATCATGAGCCCTAAAGCCCTCAAGCCCGAAAGCCCTAAAGCCCGAAGCTCTAAACCGAAGCCCTAAACCCAAAACCCTAAACCCTAAACCCGAAACCCTAAACCCTAAACCCTAAACCCGGAAGCCTAACACCCTGAAACGGTGGCTTCTTAAGGTGGTGCCGTGGACATCGAGGATGGCGCCAGTTCCCTTCAAGGGTTTTTCGGGTTTAGGCTCTGAGGTTTTAGGGTTTAGGGTTTAGGGTTTAGGGTTTAGGGTTTAGGGTTTAGGGTTTAGGGTTTAGGGTTTAGGGTGTAGCCCTAAACTGCGAAGCCTAAACCCCAAATCCGAAACCCTGAACCCTAAACCCTAACCCCTGGCTTTTAGAGTTTGGAATCTTGCGTTTAGGGTTTGGGGTTTAGGGTTTAGGGTTTAGGGTTTAGGGTTTAGGGTTTCGGGTTTAGGGGTTTCAGGGTGCTTGCACATCCCTGTTGCTTCGGGGACGTGGGTTCCGCCGTCATGTTGGGTTTAGGGTTTCGGGTTTAGGTTTAGGGCTTCGTACTAAATGATAGCGAGCAAACATGTTAACAAGAATGGTAAGGTCAACGTCAGGAAGAGTAGCCAGCATATGAAGCATCCCTCATGGTACTGTGGCTGTTTCTAGCAGTAGTATCAATCCTAGTAGTATTTACTCGCAGACATTGTAGCAATACACTAGAAAGTTCATGGATATTTGTCGCTAGGCTAAGAAGTACCCAAAACTCGTGCAGTTCTATACCTCATTCACTTACACGGAATCCTAAACCCTCCTTCTAGGTACCCATGTACCTCCAAAGTAGGGGGAGGGAACCCTTCATGGGTACATCATTGAGGAGCACCTCAGAAGGCCTTCACCCCCTCCCACCCCAACCCGTACTGGGAGGTTCATGGGTAGTGTGGGGTTAGAGGGAGAGGGGGGGGGGACTATGATTGTAGCTTTATTCGAGTACTGGGTTTAGGGTGCACGGTACTTCTTGCCCTGCTTAAAAGTGCCCGCGAACCTTCAAGTGGGACTTAAGGAACTTCAAGTTGCTTCAAGGTACGGAGCTCTGGGTTAGAGCGAAGATCTTCCACAAAATGGGGGGGTGGGGGGTCCGAGAATAGGGGGGTACCCTGCTGGTATACCCGGTTCTACTATGATCCTTACTCTATGCCCCCCCCAACAAGCGTCAGACCCTAAACCCTAAATGCTATCTAGGGAAGTGTTAGGATCTAGCAACCCCCCTCCCCCCCCCCCCCCCCCCTACAACTCCCAACCCTCATTCCTGAACGCTAAATCCTAAAACCCAATCACTTTAGGAGTTCCTCATGGGCTGCCTGCGCGTGCGGGGCACTGCGAAAGCCATCGACATCGGAAAGAGCCTTGTTCCAATGTTGTGGGGTTTAGGCGTTTGGGGCTCTTGAAACGGTGAGTGGGAATGTGGGAATGAGGTACCCCACATCCCCCTCTATACCCTTTAAGGGATCATTTTGGGTGCCTCATTCCCCCATTTCCCTACTAAGAACCAGCCAGTTCTAACCCAAGTGGATGAGTATAAGCACCCAAGAGCCTCCGAAAGTAAGGGCGGGACTCTTTACCAGCTCATGCGGGCCTCCTAAACCCTAAACCCTAAACCCTAAACCCTAAACCCTAAACCCTAAACCCTAAACCCTAAACCCTAAACCCTAAACCCTAAACCCTAAACGCTAAACCCTAAACCCTAAACCCTAAACCCTAAACCCTAAACCCTAAACCCTAAACCCAAGGCACTCAATGGTGGTAGGACCCAACATCAGCTAGCTGCCGCTGTAGGTGATTCAGTTGTGGGGTTTAGGTTTAGGTTTAGGTTTAGGGTTTAGGGTTTAGGGTTTAGGGTTTAGGGTTTGGGGGGGTTTAAGATTGACGGCTTAGTTACAGTCGACGGTTGAAGTCTTCAGCCCGAAACATTCCAGGCCCCTAAACATCGAAGCCCTCAGACTCTTAACCCAGAAGAGGGTTGAGGGTTTAGGGTTTAGGGTTTTTGCCTTTTCCACAGCCGGAAGCACGGATACGGTCTCCAACAGCAAGAAGGGGTGTCTTTTGTAGCCCCTGAGTCCCAAACCCAAAACTCCAAGTACTCCCCTGAACCCCCTAAACCCCCTAAACCCCCTAAACCCCCTAAACCCCCTAAACCCCCTAAACCCCCTAAACCCCCTAAACCCCCTAGACCCCCTAAACCCCCTAAACCCCCTAAACCCCCTAAACCCCCTAAACCCCCTAAACCCCCTAAACCCCCTAAACCCCCTAAACCCTCAACCCTGAACTATGAACCCTCAACCCTAAACCCTAAACCCTAAACCCTAACCCTAAACCCTAAACCCTAAAACTTAAACCCTAAACCCTAAACCCTAAACCCCAAACCCTCAACCCCAAACCCTAAACCCTAAACTTAAACCCTAAAACCCTAAACCCGAAACCCGAAACCCGTAACCCTAAACCCTCAACCTAAAACCCTAAACCGCAAGGATCATCCATGATCAGACGTGGCAGATAAAGGAACAGGGCAAGTTCCAGACCTTCGTGGAGCCTCATCTAAAGGGCGTTTTCCAGAGTGTTTCTTTTTTTTGGGGGGTTTGAGGTTCAGAGTGTTTAACTTTTTTTTTGAGTTCGGTATCTCGATTTAGGTTTAGGTGTTTTTGGGGTCTTAGTTTTAGGTTTAGGACTTTCGGGGTTTTCGTTCTGTTTGTTTGTTTTTTCGAGGGGGGGAGGCGTTAGCTGCTTTGTGAAGGGTCTAGGGGGCCCTAAACAGGGATTCTCTGGTGGAATCCGTACCCAGCAACCAAGGAATCTTCGGGAGCCTTAGGTAGTAGTGTGGAGTATTATTGAACCTTGGGTTGCATCCCCTTGAAACCCCTCCCTTCAGCAACCTAGAATTATAGTTAAAACCCTACACCCAAGAAACCCCAGAAGCCTTACAAGCCTTCCTACAAGCCCCATGAACCCTATACAAGCGCCCTACCCTATAAACCCTACAAGCCCTACAAATGATTCGGGGTCCCAAAACCGCAGAAATATTGAGGATCCTACTATTGAGGTATAAGGGGCCCTCTAAGGGGATTCTGGAAAGCCATGTTTGTAGAATCCTTCTGTTTACGTGGTTTGTTGGGCCCCCTAAACCCTAAACCCTAAACCCTAAACCCTAAACCCTAAGCCCTAAACCCTAAACCCTAAACCCTGAACCCTAAACCCTAAACCCTAAACCCTAAACCCTAAACCCTAAACCCTAAACCCTAGACCCTAAGCCCCGAATTCAAAGGACCTGAGGCCTTAAAGTCCCAAACTGCGAGGAATTGCAGTTTCAGCAGATCAAGGCTCTGGGGTTTGGGGTTTAGGGTTTAGGGTTTCGGGTTTAGGGTTTAGGGTTTAGGGTCTTGGGGTTCAGGGTCTTCGGAGGGTTGGGGTGGTTTTGGTGGGCTTCCGTGCTCCGCTCTGGGAAAATACGTCCCTAAACCCTAAACCCTAAACCCTAAACCCTAAACCCTAAACCCTAAACCCTAAACCCTAAACCCTAAACCCTAAACCCTAATTGAGTTTGGAGCTGTGGGTTCTGGAGACTCCTCGTAGGGTGTAGGATTTAGGGTTTAGGGCTGAAGGGGGGGGGGGGGGTTCGTTTCGCCAGAGCTTTCGGGACCAACACTGCACTGATTGATGCGGGGTGCCCAAGTCCCAAGCCCCCGAACACTTTTTTGTTCTTCGGAGAAGTTGACGGCTAGATGATCAGTATTTGGAGGCTGTGTGGACACTAAGAAGTAGGGTCATGCGCAGGGTAGCCATGCTGCAATAGGCTTCGGCCTTCTTCAGGGTTCTTGTTTCCTTAATGTAAGTAAGGGTATCCTTTGCGCCCTATGCCCTAAACCCTAAGCCCTAAACCCTAAGCCCTAAACCCTGAACCTTAAACCCTAAACCCTAAACCCTAAGCCTCCTCCAGAGGGACAAGCAACCCCACGTAGCCTCGATTCGGTGTTGCACAGGTCGTTATCGCTAGCTCGTCTGTGACCCTAAACCCTAAACCCTAAACCCTAAACACTAAACCCTAAACCCTAAACCCTAAACCAAAAATCCTAACCTCTAAACCCTAAACCCTCAACCCCCAACCCTAAACCCTAAACCCAATTTCTTTCATTTTGTAAGTTGTGAATGTGTTCAATCGATGGTCGAACATAACCATATCATCATCTTTATCCATTCTTCCTCATTCTAGAAATATTTTAGCAGCTTCAACCAAACTCTTGCGATGTTCCCTCTCTCCACTGGTTGCGAGGTTGAAGGGTTTGGGGGTTGAGGGTTGCGGGTTTAGGGTTTGGAATTTAGGGTTTGTGGTTTAGTTGGGGGGGGGGGGTTGGGGTTTGTAGGCCAGAGTACCCTCTACTACTACTGTGGGTCATTCTTAGGAACCCTTAACGGGATCTTCTTTTTTGGCCTCCCAGGGTCTGGTTTTCGGGTTCAGGGTTTAGGGCTGTGGTTTTGCGGTTCTGGTTTTGATGGGTGCCGTCCTTTGGGTCTCGGGTTCGGGCTCGATGCCCTGAGCCCTACTGGCCCTAAACGCCCCCGAATCCCCTACTATAGGGGTCGAAACAACTGCTGGTCGTATTCCCTTAGGGTCCCTTTATCAATGTACTACAAACCCCCCCCCCCTCCCCCAAAAAAGAAAAACAACAAAAACGCTATTCTAATTATTCAGGCCCCTATATTTCCCCCTAAACCCTGAACCCTAAACCCTAATCCCCAAACCCCAGACCCCAAACCCCAAACCCCAAACTCTAAACCCTAAACCCTAAACCCTAGAACCCAGAACCTAGAACCCTAGAACCCTAGAAAGGTAGAACCCTAGAACCCTAAACCCTAAACCCTAAACCCTAAACCCTAGAACCTAGACCCTAGAACCCTAGAACCCTAGAACCCTAGAACCCTAGAACCCTAGAACCCTAGACCCTAAACCCTAGAACCCTAAACCCTAAACCCTAAACCCTAAACCCTAAACCCTAAACCCTAAACCCTAAACCCTAAACCCTAAACCCTAAACCCTAAACCCTAAACCCTGAACCCTGAACCCTGAACCCCTACCCCCTAACACCGAAGCCAGGACACCATGCTGGAGCTGCAGAGTCGGCCGAGGCAGATTCCAGTTTAGGGTTTAGGGTTTAGGGCTTGGGGTTTAGGGTTTAGGGTTTAGGGCGTAGGGTTTAGGGTTGAGGGTTTAGGGCTGAAGCGTTTGAGGGCTTCGCGCTTACTTAGGGCTTAATCGCTCAGGGTTTCGGGGCTTAGCCAGTTGCAGAACCCTGCGCCCTAAACCTTGGAGATGTTGCGCTGGAGCTGCGTTCTTCTTTCTTCCTGTGCGAACTTCGGATGTAGATACAGGCTCATACTCACAGCTCATATCGAGTATCTCACCAACCCCTATGTAGCACAGAAAGCTATACATAATCCTTCTTGCAGGAACCCCAAGTTTCGGCCTAGACCCTAGGGTTTAGGGTTTAGGGTGCACCCTGAACCCGAAACCCTAAGCAGAGAGATCCCGGGTGCATGGGACCCTCTCGGTGGCTGGCAGGTGAGTTAGCACGGCTGTTCTGATTCTGAGGTGAGGTGCAGGACTTCCCACCAGCCTCGTAGAGGGATGCTCGAGTTTAGGGGGTAAGCAGTTTAGGGAAGAGAGGCCCGCGTGACATTGCCCTTATGCTTTCCCCTCTACTGTTGTTCGGAGGGCTTTTTCAGAGGCTTGAAGCGGCCAGCTGCTAGGAAGTGAGGAGGCTGGTGGGTTTCAGTGTTTGGAATGCGGAGGGACCGAACTCGGTCCCCCTGCGCCGCGCCGGGTTGGGCCGCATTTTTAAAGCCCGGCGTGCCACTGCCAGGGTTCGGACACCCTTAACCATGGCGATGAGGCCTAAATAGCCTGAGCCCTCCTGCTGAAGCCCCAAGCCCCAAACCCCTAAACCCCTAAACCCCAAACCCTAAACCCTAAACCCTAAACCCTAAACCCTAAACCCTGAACCCTAAACCCTAAACCCTAAACCCTAAACCCTAATTCCTCAACCCTCAACCCTAAACCCTAAACCTAAACTCCCACTCCCTCCTCCCTGGGCGAGAAAACTGCCCCGACTGTTTGGACTGTCCCTGGGCGAGCCGCGGTTTAGGGTTTAGGGTTTAGGTTTTGGGGGTTAGGGTTCAGGGTTTAGGGTCGTGGTGCACACTCGGGTCCACTTGAAGGGTTGAGGGGGTTGAGGGGGTTTGGGGGTTTAGGGGGTTTAGGGGGTTTAGAGGTTGCAGGGTTTCGGGGTTTAGTGTTTGGGTTCAGGGGTTTAGAGGGGGTTTAGGGGGTTAGGGGTTTCGTGTTTAGGGTTCCGGGGTTTAGACCGGGTTTAGGGGTTTCGGGGTTTAGTGTTTAGGGTTCAGTGGTTTAGATTGGGTTTAGGGGTTTGGGCCTGGAGTTTAGTAGTTAAGGTTTCGGGAGAGGGTTGTGGGCTTAGGCTCCCTAAACCCTAAACCCTAAACCCTAAACCCTAAACCCTAAACCCTAAACCCTAAACCCTAAACCCTAAACCCTAAACCCTAAACCCTAAACCCTAAACCCTAACCCTAAACCATGCACTTGGATAACCTTAAGGCCTTAGGGCTTTTCCTGGCTGGGAGGATGTTCCACGATGGATGTTCGTGAGGTTAACCCTGAACCCTAAACCCGAAACCCCGGGCTTGCCCAAACCCAGGGTTCAGGGCTTCGGGTAATAGGGTTTAGGGTTTAGGGTTTAGGGTTTAGGGTGTACGGTAAGGTTTTGAGTTTAGGGTTGAGGGATTAGACCCGACCCACGACATGCCCAGGGCCTGGAAAAATACTTGGAGGTTCATGGGTGCTTCTAAGCAGGGTCATGCACGTAGGGCCACTCGAATTGCAGTATGTGTTTTTTTTGCCCTTTTTAAGGGCATGTGCAGTCCTACTTATAAGCATCCATGAACCCCCTAGTGCAACACTCTGCCAGTTGTTGCTTGGGACGCGGGCGCGAGAGGTGTCGAGTTAGTTCCCTGAGCCACTGACTTACCGTAGGGCCACAAACGCCAAGCCTTAAACCCAAATCCCCAAAACTTAAGCCCTGAACCCTGAACCCTGAACCCTGAACCCTGAACCCTGAACCCTGAACCCTGAACCCTGAACCCTGAACCCTGAACCCTGAACCCTGAACCCTAAACCCTAAACCCTAAACCCTAAACCCTAAACCCTGAACCCTAGACTCCAAACCCCAGGCTCTATAAGCCCGATACCCCATGCTGTATGCCATGAGCCCCCCAAACCCAAGATCGCGAGCCCACGAGCCCTAAACCACCCACAGCCCTAAACCCTGAACTCTCTAAACCCCAAACCCCAAACCCCAAACCCCAAACCCTAAACCCTAAACCCCAAACCCTAAACCCTAAACCCCAAACCCTAAACCCCAAATCGTTTGACACCCCAAGCTTTGCACCCAAACATACCCTTTAATCCCTCAGGCCGCAAAGCTTCCAAGCAACGATCAGGGCGACGGTGAGCAGTTCTCGAAACGATGGTCCCCTTTTCTTGGGCACCCCGAACGAAAAAGGCTCTTTCTACTTTGGAGTATCATGGGTACCCGTGGGCAAGGTCACATGTAAGGTCACTTCTGATTGTAGCAGGTTACACGATTATCGGCCTTGTTGAGGCACCCATATCCCGGCATATCGGTGCGAACCTTCAGTCGGTTCCACCGAAGGGCCCGGAGGGACCACAATTTTGGGGAGCCTGCCACTGGCTGTGCCAGTTTTCAAGCCTTGCAACTTCCGCACCTAGGAGCCAAGATGGGATTTCCGAAAAAAGGGTACCCACTTTGGGGGGGTCCCTTTAAGGGGATTCTCTTCAATTTTGCGGCGTAAAAGGGGTGCCCCCTATTTTGGGAAATACCAAAAAATATCGCCCTCCTGTGCTCGGGGGTGGTTTCACATTGTGCGAGATGCGCTCTGCTCTCACTTTTCTGCAAAAGGAGGCCTTCTTGCCTAAGCCCTAAACCCTGCTTACAACGTGAACCTTCAAGTCACCCTGCCGTAGCCATTTTGGCCCCGACCCCCAACAGCCCCGTCCCGAAAGCCCCTCAACCCAAAGCTTCAAAAAGACATCCCCCAAACCCTACACCCCAAACCCCAAACCCTACACCCTTAACCCCTAAACCCGAATCCCAGAACCCAAGGCCAAAATCCCCCCTAGGTGGTGACCTACATGTCCTCCAAGCATTGGGGCAACCCCGGCAGCAACTCGGCCTTTAGTTGTGGGTTCCTGTGCCATCCCAACGCTGGGCTTGGGGTTAGGAACTTTAAGGTTCGGGTTTAGGGTTTAGGGTTTAGGGTTTAGGGTTTAGGGTTTAGGGTTTAGGGTTTAGGGTTTAGGGTTTAGGGTTTAGGGTTTAGGGCAACCCCCAAAGGGTTGCCCTAGGCCCAGATTCCTGGTGTAGGTTGAGGCGGGGCGGGGGCGGGGAGCAGAGGAACAGTCCGTGGCTACCATCATCCAAAAGCGGTCAAACCCCAAAACCCTAAACCCTAAACCCTAAACCCTAAACCCCAAAACCCTAAACCCTAAACCCTAAATCCAAAGCCCTAGATAAACCTGCTCGCCCGAGGCATCGAGTATCTGGTTCCCATCGGCCTCTTCCTCAAGGCGCGCTTGGAGCCGCAAAACCCTCAACCCTACACCCTAAACCCTAAACCCTAAACCCTAAACCCTAAACCCTAAACCCTAAACCCTAAACCCTAAACCCTAAACCCTAAAATGTTATGGGATTCTTTGGGCGGGTGGGTATGTTGCTCTCGCTTGAAAAGCTGCTTGACTAGTGAAAGCTCGAACATGAGATGCTGAACCCTAAGCCCTGAACCCTAAACCCTAAACCCTGAACCCTAAAGCCCCGAAGCCCAGCAACCTAAAAACCCTGACTAGGCCTCTAAGCTAGTTCCCGTCTTAAACCGAAACCCAAACCTCCAAAACCCAAAACCCAAAACCCAAAACCCAAAACCCAAAATCCAAGACCCAAAACCCAAACCCAAAACCCCAAACCCTAAACCCGAAACCCCAAAACCCTAAACCCTAAACCCTAAACCCCAAACCCTAAACCCTAAACCCTCAAACCCAGACCTGGCCCAGGGCTGCTGGTTCCTCTACTACCTCCACGTGTTCCACTGCAAGGAGCACCAGACGGGGGCGGCGCGGAGCTCAGTGCTTCCAGTTGCCGCGTGAAAAGAGGAGTTGGGGTTTAGGGTTTAGGGTTAGGGTTTAGGGTTTAGGGTTGAGGGTTTGGGGTTTGGGGTTTAGGGTTTAGGGTTGAGGGTTTAGGGTTGAGGGTTTAGGGTTTAAGGATTTAGATTGCTGTGGGGGTTTACAGGTTTTTGTTCGGGTTCATACGGGGTTTCTGGGGTTTATACAGGGCTTTCTCAAGGGTTTCGAAGCCCTGTACGGTGTTTTTTTGGTAGGGTTTTCTAGGACATACAGGGTTTACAGGGCTTACAAGGTTTTGCCGGGTTTATCGGGTTTGGAGGGTGTATAGGGTTTACTTTATAAGGGCTGCTCAGAAAACATTTGTTCGTAGTGCGTACGTGGAGTTTTCGGCAGCCCCAAGCTTCGAGAGCGGATGTGACGGCTTAGGGTTTGGGGTTTGGGGTTTGGGGTTTGGGGTTTGGGGTTTGGGGTTTAGGGTTTAGGGTTTAGGGTTTAGGGTTTAGGGCTAGTGCCGAGGTCCTCCCGCGCTCCTTCCGGGCCGTGCTCTACGTCGATCCCTACGGCTGGGCGATGCACACGAGCCTCCTGCTGGCAAGGGCTTAGGGGGTTCCAGACCCTAAGCCCTAAACCCAAAAACCCTAAACCCAAAAACCGAAAACCCTAAACCCTAAACCCTAAACCCTAAACCCTAAACCCTAAACCCTAAACCCTAAACCCTAAACCCTAAACCCTAAACCCTAAACCCTGAGCCCCAAACCCGAAACCCTAAACCCGAAACTCCCAATCAGGGTCCCCGAGCATTTTCCCAGGCCACTGGTGGGATCGAGCCCGGGGCCCTGGTCGTGGGGCAGTTGTTCCAGTTTTTGTGTTTTTTCCTGTCGGGGGGGGGGGGGTTTAGGGTTTAGGGTTCAGGGTTTAGGGTTTAGGGGTTGAGGGGCTTAAGGGTTTAGGCTTACTGACTCAAAACCCAACTTTTCAACTTTTGGGCTTCTTATAAGGTAGTTTATTCTGAAAGTTTCAACTTTCACTTCCTTTGGTTTTGGGCCAGTAAGTAGGGGCTTTAGGGGTTTGGGGGCTTTTAGGGTTTTCAGGGTGGAGGGGTTTGGGGTTTGGGTGTGCAGTTTTAGGGGGGGGAGCTTTGGGGGGACTTCTGGAGGCGGCAGGGTTTTCGGGTTTAGGGTTTTCAGGGCTTACTCCCCCCAGAGCGCGTGCTCAAGTTAAGAGTTCAGCCTCCTCCGTTGCCTCATGTCTTCCTGTAGCACCTTCAGCCCTAAGCCCTAAGCCCCAAACCCTAAGCCCTAAACCCTAAACCCTAAACCCTAAACCCCAAACCCCAAACCCTAAACCCTAAACCCCAAACCCCACACCCTAAACCCTAAACCCCGAAACCCTAAACAGCCTTGAGTTTAAGACGTTGGGGGGGCCTGGGACCGGGATGGGGCTTCGACCCCAAAGGCTTTTTTCGCTTTTGGCCCCTTTGCGGCTGTCCCCAGGCTGCGGTGACGATATGGGGGCCCTTGTGAAGGTTTGGGGTTTGGGGTTTAGGGTTTAGGGTTTAGGGTTTGGGGTTTATAGGGTTTAGGGTTTGAGGAGCTTCTCTGCCTCGCCCCTCCCTGCGTTCTTTGTGTGATCCCAGGTGCGCGGCCGGTCCAATCCGCGCAACGCGCAGTCCTCAGTGATTCCGTAAACCCTCAAAACCTGAAGCCTCGGAACCCGCAACCCTCAACCCTCAACCCTCAACCCTCAACCCTCAACCCTAAACCCTAAACCCGAAACCCGAAACCCTAAACCCGAAACCCTAAACCCCAAACCCCAAACCCCAAACCCCAAACCCTGAAGCCCAAACCCTGAAGCCCCGGGACCTTGATTTCAGGTGGGTGGCGCAGCTGCCGCTCATCCAGGCGACAGCAAGCACAAGCCGTGGCCGCAGCGGTTTGGTGGGGTTTAGGGGTTTTAGGGGTTTTAGGGGGTTTAGGGTTTAGGGTTTTAGGGTTTTAGGGGGTTTAGGGTGTTAGGGTTTTATGGTTTCAGGGTTTTAGGGTTTTAGGGTTTTAGGGTTTTTAGGGTTTTAGGGTTTTGGATGGTTTTGGCGCGTGGGGTTTGGGGCCACGGGTTCAGGATTCAGGGGGTTAGGTTGAGAGGAAGGCCGGTTTAGGGTTTCGGGGTCTAAGGTCTAGGGTTTAGGAGTTTGAGAGTGTGGGGGTTTCGGGGTTTGGGGATTGTACCGGTTTGGGTGGTGGTTTAGGGGTTCAGGGGGTTAGGCGTTAGGGCCCAAGTGCTTAGGCGTTTTGGGGGATTCGAGTTTGGGAGGTTGGGAGTTCAGAGGTCTCATCGCTTGACCCCCGAAGCCCTTAACTCTGAAGCCCCAAGCCCTGAAGTCCTCAACCCATAAGCCCGAGACCCTTCGCGCTAAATCAAAGATAATCAATGCCCCTAAAAATCTTCTACAATCCCCCGTTCTTCGTAGGGAATGAGGGAACTAGGTACCATATAAACCCCTAAACCCTAAACCCGAAACCGTCCTCCTCAAGGTTGCCTGCAACAGCCTTGGCAAGCGCCGCCCTCAGCCCTGTTTTGGGTTCAGGGTTTAGGGTTTAGGGTTTGGGGTTTGGGGTTTAGGGTTAGGATTTAGGTAGTTTACTTGGTGCTTTGAACCAATTTTGGCTCTAATGTAGAGGCCCCACAAGGGGGTTGCAGCCCTCAACCCTAAACCCTAAGCCCTAAATGCAAAACCCTGAACCCTAAACCCTAAACCCCAGACCTAGACCCTAAGTACAGGTGCGGTACCGATTGTGCCCATGAACTTGGTCACCCCCTGGGCTGGGACGTCCGGCTGGGGCTTTAAGGCTTATTTCCTTTTCTTAGGGTTGGGGGTTCCCTTATAATCCCATTAAATCCAAAAGGGTACCCTTCTTATTCCTAGGTTGCTCCCGGGTCTAATGTAAGGCCTTTTGGGTTTAAGGGCTTTCAAGGGCTGTAAAGGGCCTTAAAGGGCGCCCCCAAACCCCAACACCTAAAGTGCCGAATACCGGACCCCAGACCTTGGCTATAGGCCCTCAAACAGGCTCCTAAACCTTACCCCCCCACCCTAAGACCTAAACCCAGTTCGCCCGGCAACGGCCCATCCGGCTCGAATCTAGAGCCCAAATATCCAAATTCCACGGCTTCGGGTTTTAGGGGTTTAAGGTTACTTAGGGTTTAGGGTTTAGGGTTTAGGGTTTAGGGTTTATTTCAGGTTGGCTTTAGGGCTTGGGGGGTTTCGGGGCTCGGTGCTGGGCCTCTTCGACTCTAAAGCCGAAAGCTGAAACCCTAAACTCCCGAATCCTAAGCCCTAAGCCCTGAACCCTAAACTCTAAACCCTAAACCCTGAACCCTAAACCCTAAACCCTAAACCCCAGACCCTGAGCTTCTTCCGCATCCTCGGGCTCAAGAATCCCTAAAACTTCAACAGCCTGCCTGAGGGGCGTAAATCCTAAAACCCTAAAGCCCCAGACCCCTAAACCCTAAAGCCCCAGACCCCTAAACCCCAAACCCTAAACCCCAAACCCTGAACCCCAAACCCTAAACCCCAAACCCTAAACCCTAAATCCTGAAAACCCTAACCCCTAAACCCTAAAGCCATCCATCCCCAAGCCGCGACTCTTGAGCCATCACCCTGCGACACGCAGCAAAAGATGCCGCAGGCGCCCGGTTCAGGGTTTAGGGTCTATAGGGTTTAGGGTTCAGGGTTTAGGGTTTAGGGTTAGGGTTGCAGGGTTGCAGGGTTTAGGGTTGCAGGGTTGCAGGGTTTAGGGTTTAGAGTTTAGGGTTTAGGGTTGCAGGGTTGCAGGGTTTAGGGTTTGGGGTTTAGGGTTTAGGGTTTGGGGTTTAGGGCTTAGTGAATAGAGGGAGGGTTTCGGGTTTCACCAAAGTCCTGGGGCCCCAAGGCAGCGAACTCCTTCGAAGCTTCCCCCCCTCCCCCCCCATGAGGCCTGAAAGTCTCAGCTCTCGACGATACTCTTTAGGGTTTAGGGTTTAGGTTTTAGGGTTTGGGGATTAGGGAATGAAAGCCTTATCCGTTAATCCCAAGCCCCTAGTGCCCCTCCGCCCCAAACCCTGATCCCTCAACGTTAATCCTAAACCCTGCCCGAAAGCACCAAAAGCCCAAAAATCTTAAAACCCCAAAATGAGAAACCCTAAGCCCCAGGCCAAAAACTGCACCATCAGCCCTAAAGTCCTAACCTACACCCTAAACCCTAAACCCTAAACCCTAAACCCTAAACCCCAAACCCTAAACCCTAAAAACCCTCTTGCCAGGTTAAAAGCGCTGCCGAGGCGCTGCTGAATGTGCTGACCAGCCGCCTGGACTCACTTACTGTTGGTTAGCAGGGAATGAGGGAATCAGGGCCCTCCCTAGGGTTTAGGGTTTAGGGTTTAGGGTTTAGGGCAGGGAATGAGGGAATTAGGGCCCTGAAAATACCCTTTAAGGGATTATATAGCATTCCCTGAGAGAATTAGGGAACTATATATACCCTTGAAGGGATTATATAGCATTCCCCCATTCCCTACTAACCAACAGTAGGCTCACTGAGTTTCGGTTTGACGCCTCAGGCTTTGCTTGGAGGTTCGTGGGTACCGACGAGTAGGGTTTAGGGGTTGAGGGTTTAGGGTTTGGGGTTTAGGGTTCGGTGTTCAGGGTTTAGGGTTTAGGGCCGCCCGGAGGGCCTTCGCAGCCACCATTGCCCGCACGCCCAGACCGAGCTGGGCCATGCCAGTCAGTGCCACGGGCATGATGCGTGACCATCTGGAGCGGAAGGTAGCGCGGAAACCCTAAACCCTAAACCCTAAACCCTAAACCCTAAACCCTAAACCCTAAACCCTAAACCCTAAACCCTAAACCCTAAACCCTAAACCCTAAGCCCTAAACCCTAAACCCCAAACCCTAAACCCTGAACCCTGAACCCTAAGCCCTAAACCCTAAACCCCAAACCCTAACTTCGGTCGCAGCTGGGAAGCTGAGCGGCGCGATGCCTGTTTAGGGTTTGCAACGCCTGGGGCAGGCAGCTTGCCCCCCCCCCCCAAGAAGCCCAGAACTAACTTAAGTGGGTTTCGGGGTTTCGGGCTTAGGGTCCCTAATCCCTCAAATCTAAACCCGCAACCTTTTCAAGACCCTAAGCCCTAAACCCGAAACCCTGACCCTTTTGGGGTCAACTACCATTTTAACAAAGATTATTCCGTATAAGGGCAATCAAGGTTTTTTTTTTTGGGGGGGGGTCTTAAGCAAATAGAAGTCAACTGCGGGTTTTGGAGGTGATCTTTCCCGGTTCCGATTGCATCGGGCTGAGGAAGGAACCCTCGTTTACGTAGGCTAGGGTTTAGGGTTTAGGGATTAGGGATTAGGGTTTAGGGTTTAGGGTTTAGGGTTTATGCAAAGCATTTAGGATTGTTTGGGGAGGGGGATCTAGACCCCCAAACCAGCGTCTGCTTGAAAAGCGTGTGCTACTTTCGGTTGAAGGGCATCTGTGATTTAGCAGTTGTTTTTGTTGTTCAATTATATAGGGTTTAGGGGTTTAGGGATCAGGGGGTTAATCATGCTCCTTGGGGGCGTGTGGTATGTAGGAGGCGCCGTCCAACCCCACAGACCTGTGAAGGGCCCAGGGGCCGTCACGCAGTTTAGGAATCGTGAATCCTGAGCCTTCAATATCTCGCCTAAAAATCCCCAACCCTAAAACCATAAGCCGTCCCTACAAGCCAACAAGAGCCGTAAAGCCCCTTCACCATGTCACCCCGAAGCCCTAACCCTAAACGCTAGAAGCCCTAAAACCCAAAGCATTCCCCCCCAAACCCCTGAAGTGGGTGAACCGATTGTGGGACTGAGACCTTGTCACCGAGTAGCCAAAGCGCATGTTAGGCAAGTGTATGACAGACTTCTCGCAGCTGGAGTTGCGAAGCTCATTCCCGCAAGTGAAAGGCTGTACGACAGTCGTGGAAAGCTCATTGCAGGAGGGCTTTTTGCAGTAGCCCACAAGCCGAACATGGACCGGGTGATCAACGACAGACGCCCGTTCAACCGCCTCGAGCGGAGACTTGTTTGGGCCAAGCTTCCACATGGCGCTTTGCTCACGCAGCTCCCCTTCAATCTAAGCGCAAGGCCCTTCAATCCTATGCCCAAAGCCCTGGACTTCAGATGTAAGTCCCGGAAACCCTGAACCCTAAAGCCCAGGGACGCTGAACCCTAGAACCCTAAAACCCTAAAGCCCCAAGGCCGTCCCGGGAACCCTAAACCCTGAACCCTAAACCCTGAACCCTGAACCCTGAACCCTAAACCCTAAACCCTGAACTGTAAACCCCAAGCAGACGCGAAGCATCCGAGGCAGTGGCCTCTCGAAAGACACTGGGCTTGAGGCCTGGTTCCTGGCTAGGGCTTAGGGCTTAGGGCTTAGGGCATAGGGCTTAGGGCTTAGGGCTTAGGGCTTAGGGCTTAGGGCTTAGGGCTTAGGGCTTAGGCTTAGGGCTTCGGGCTTAGGGCTTCGGGCTTGGGGCTTCGGGCTTAGGGTTCAGGGTTTAGGTTTCAGGGTCAGGGTTTTGGGGTTTATGGGCTTAGGGGCTTAGAGGGCTTAGGAGTTTAGAGATCCCTTTAGGGTCGAGGGGCTTTGGGGCTAGGGTTCAGGGTTGAGGGTTAAGGTTCTAAACCCTAAACCCTGAACCCTAAACCCTAAACCCTAAACCCTAAACCCTAAACCCTGAACCCTGAACTCTAAACTCTAAACCCTAACCTTAAACCCTAAACCCGAAACCCTAAGGAGCTTCGGGTCTGAGTCAGCTCCGGATGGGACTACCGTTAACGCTACCCGGCGTTCGCAGCTACTTTGCACCTCTGTTCTCATGTCCATGCTTCTGAACAAACCCTTTGGCTTGGGGATGAAAAGCGCTTGGACTCCACTTCACGCGGCCGACAGCTGCCAAAAAGCTGTTCCCTCCGTGGTTGACATTCTTGGTCAACGAGATTGCGGCACTCACGAACACTACCGCAACCCCATCCTTCCTACGTCTGCGGCACGCGGCGCAAACAGTGATGGCCGCTGGGGCGAGATATCAGTTTCTCCGAATTCTGGGTCTCGGGAATACAGAGACACTTGAGGATTGCATCAGGAGGCTTCTACGTGGAGGGTTTGGGGTTTAGGGTCTACTGTAGGGTTTAGGGTTTAGGGTGGAGGGTTTGGGGTCTAATTAGGTTAAAGCTGAATGGCTTTGGGTTTCGGGCAAGGGTTAGGCACCGCTAAACCCTGACAACGCCCAAGCCCTAAGCCCCAAGCCCCAAGCCCCAAGCCCCAAGCCCCAAGCCCCAAGCCCTAAGCCCTAAGCCCTAAGCCCTAAGCCCTAAGCCCTAAGCCCGAAGCCCTAAGCCCTAAGCCCTAAGCCCTAAGCCCTAGAAAACCCATGAATCCAGAAGTTAAAAAGAATTAAATCCTGATTTAATTGTTGCTTCTGGGTTGGGTTTTGACCTACCTCGACATACCTTATCCCTACAAAAACACAATTAAATCGTGATTTAATTGTGTTTCTTTGCGTTTGACTGGAAGACAATTAAATCGTGAGTTAATGGTGTAGCAAAGACTTGTGCTAATTGGTACCTGTTTGCACCATTAAATCATGATTTAATTGCACTATTATTATTACTATTACTATTAGTCTTATTGTTACTATTACTATTAGTCTTATTATTCCTATTACGATGAGTCAGTCTTATTATTACTATTAATATTAGTATTATTATTGCTATTACTATTACTATTCCTATTCCTATGATTATTATGTTTACTACTATTATTATCCTTTTTCTTCTTCTTATTATTATTTTCTTATTACTATTACTATTACTATTACTATTACTATTACTATTACTATTGCTATTGCTATTGCTATTGCTATTGCTATTGCTATTGCTATTGCTATTGCTATTGCTATTGCTATTGCTATTGCTATTGCTATTGCTATTGCTATTGCTATTGCTATTATTCTTCTTCTTATTGTTACTGATATTATTAATATTATTACTACTACTACTATTATTATTCCTATTATTATCATTATTACTAGTACTATTATTATTTCTATTACTATTACTTTTATTCTTCTTCTTCTTATTGTTACTACTATGATTATTATTCTTATTATTATTCTTCCTATCATATCATTATTACTATTACTATTATTATTACTATTATTGTTATATTATTACTATTATTATTTTTATTACTATTATTATTACGATTATTATTACTATTATTATTACTATTACTTTAGGGGGAACAATTAAATCGTTATTTAATTGTTGAAAGGTAGGGGGGAACAATTAAATCGTGATTTAATTGTCTGCGGGTTGGGATCGTCTAGCAGAAACAATTAAATCCTGATTTAATTGTTTTCCTTGAGCAGCTTGCCGGCATGGCATGCTGCGTCGCGCGACGTTAACAGGCAATTAAATCGAGAGTTAATTGTGCTGGACCTAAGGGGCGTCGAGCCGGCCCGATGCCGGTCAATTAACTTCAGAGTTAATTTTCCTTAACTCTTGGATTCACTGTCTTCCCCAAGCCCTAAGCCCTAAGCCCTAAGCCCTAAGCCCTAAGCCCTAAACCCTACACCCTACACCCTAAACCCTAAACCCTAAACCCTAAACCCTAAACCCTAAACCCTAAACCCTAAACCCTAAACCCTAAACCCTAAACCCTAAACCCTAAACCCTGACCCTGAATCGGGGAGGTGGCTGAGTTTCAGCACGGCGGCGTGCCCGTGCGCGGGCTGCACAGCAAGGCGGGCCGTAGACTGGGGGGCCCCTAAGCCTCCTTGGAGGTTTGCTTGGAGGTTCACGGGTACTTACAAGTAGGGTTCAGGGTTTAGGGTTTAGGGTTTAGGGTTTAGGGTTTGGGGTTTGGGGTTTAGGGTTTAGGGTTGAGGGTTCAGGGCTACGTTGAAGTAGGGTTAGAATCATGGCTACCCTATTCATTTAAGTAGGGCGTCACGTTTTAAGTGTTTAGGCCCTGGCTCTAGGAGGGGGCCGTGCCTTAGTTTAGATGGCGCCAGGGTAATGAGACGGCAAGCCCTACACTCTAAAACCCTAAGCCCTAAGCCCAAAAACCCTAAGCCTTAAGCCCTAACCCTTCGAGATTTTGACCCCCAAGCCCTACTTGGAGGTTCATGGGTACTTACAAGTCGGGTTTAGGGTTTAGGGTTTAGGGCTACGTACAAGTCGGGTTACAAGCGCCCTAGGCAAGGTGTTAATCATCGTTCCCCTACAACCCTAAACCCTAAACCCTAAACCCTAAAGCCTCAACCCTAAACCCTAAACCCTAAACCCTAAACCCTAAACCCTTCGGGTGCATCTTGGGGAGGAGCGGATCGCCAGCGCCCAGCACATCCTGGAGGCCCGCCCTCCCAGAACAACCTTGCGCCACCAAAGGGGCGCAGGGTTTAGGGTTTAGGGTTTAGGGCTTAGGGCTAGGGTTTAGGTTTTAGGGTTTAGGGTTTAGGGTTTAGGGTTTAGGGTTCAGGGGTAGGGTTTCGGGTTTAGGGTTTAGGGTTTAGGTAGGGTTTAGGGTTAGGGTTGGTACTTAAGAGCGGCTGCAAATATGTAATGCTCAGAAATTCATTAGCCCGATGATCAGAAATTTGTTAGCCCGATGAATGAATAGCTGTTTACAACACTTAACTATTGAATAGAACTCATAATCAAAAGAATATCTATATTTATATTTGTACATGTTGCATATAAATGCAAGATAAGCTGGTTTTTCAAGCAGGCAGCTTTGTATGTTTGGGTTTGGCCCTAATCAAGGGACTACAGGAGTGACCCTTATAATAAGGGACCTTAGGGGTTCTTTAGGGGTCATTTAGGGGCAGCTTTGGTGTATAGGGGACCCTACAAGGTATGTATAGGGGGTTATATGGGGGAATAAGTTTTTCTAGGGGTCCCTCCCTGCTTATACCCCTTAGCCAACTCTTACATGCCAGGACCCAGAGCAGGCCCCTCTTCCCCTCTTTGTTAAGGGCTTGTGGGGTTCCCTTTTCGGAGGCCCCTTTGAACCAAAAGAAAGGCCGCCTTTCTTCATGCCCAGGTTACTCTTGGGTTGGGATGCTCCCCCTTCTAGCAGCTAGTAATCCATAGGGAGCCTAAGTTCCCCCTTCTAGCAGCTAGTCATCCTTAGGGAGTCTACATTCCCCCTTACAGTAATTTTCGTAGTCAATAGGGAGTCTAACAGGGGGGTCCTGTAGTCCCCATGAAGGACTCTTAGTATAAGGGGGGGAATCCTCCCAATTCCTAGGCCTCAAGGGTCGGAGCAGCCTGGGCCACGGATGGCTTTAGGGTTTAGGGTTTAGGGTTTAGGGTTTGGGGTTTGGGGTTTGGGGTTTAGGGTTTAGGGTTTAGGGCACCAAACTCAAGAAAAAACAGAAAAAACACAGAAAGACAAAAACAAGAAAAGCGAGCCGAACACAACGATGCTTGCACCCTAAACCCTACACCCTACACCCTGCACCCTACACCCTAAACCCTAAACCCTACACCCTACACCCTACACCCTAAACCCTAAACCCTACACCCTAACCCTAAACCCTAAACCCTAAACCCTAAACCCTAAACCCTAAACCCTAAACCCTAAACCCTAAACCCTAAACCCTTAACCCTTAACCCTTAACCCTAAACCCTAAACCCTAAACCCTAAACCAAACCTTGAGGTGCCCAAGCCGGTGCTGGTCACGGACTGGGATTTTGGGAGTGTGTGTGGGGGGGGGTTTAGGGTTTAGGGTTTGGGGGTTTAGGGGTTTAGGGGTTGAGGGGTTTAGGGGTTTAGGGGTTTGGGGGTTTAGGGGTTTAGGGGTTTAGGGGTTTAGGGGTTTAGGAATTGGGGTTCAGGGTTTAGGGTTTAGGGTTTAGGGTTGGGGTTCAGGGTTTAGGGTTTAGGGTTTGGGGTTTGGGGTTCAGGGTTTAGGGTTTAGGGTTTAGGGTTGGGGTTCAGGGTTTCGGGTTTAGGGTTTGGGGTTCAGGGTTTAGGGTTTAGGGTTCTGAGATTAGGGTGTATAGTCCTCATGGACAGGTACCAGAGAAGTATTTCACCTCGACTGAGCGGCTATACATCTTCCATATTGTGGCCGCTAGAAGTCTTCATCTGCAGACTTCAGAAGATGTGTGGAGAGATGCCCACCGCCACCGCGCACTCAGGCACCCTCTTAACCCTAAACCCTAAACCCCAAACCCCAACCCCCCAACCCTAAACCCTAAACCCTAAACCCTAAACCCTGAACCCTGAACCCTGAACCCTGAACCCTGAACCCTGAACCCTGAACCCTGAACCCTAAATGCTGGATCATGATTCACCCAAGACCACTACGGTCTCCACGCCTTGAACCTTGAAGGCAACCTGGAGCGAAGCCTGCCGGCAATCGAGTGGCAACGTGCCTGGTACTTAGGGTTTAGGGTTTAGGGTTTAGGGTTTAGGGTTTAGGGTTTAGGGTTTAGGGTTTAGGGTTTAGGGTTTAGGGCTAGCAGCTTCCTCCAGCGAAATGGAGAGTCGCCCTAAACCCTAAACCCCCAAACTCTAAACCTTAAATCCTAAACCCCTAAACTCTTCAAGCCCCAAACCCCAAAACCGCCCTAAACCCTAAACCCCTAGACCCCCTAAACCCCTAACCCCCAAACCCCAAACCCTAAACCCTAAACCCTAAACCCCAAACCCTAAACCCTAAACCCTAAACCCTAAACCCTAAACCCTAAACCCTAAACCCTAAACCCTAAACCCTAAACCCCACCAGCCCCAAAGAAGCCTCGGACATCCAGGATGAGCTGAAGCTCTCCGAGCCCCGCTTCCGGAGCGTGACGGCGGCAAAGGGTTTAGGGTTTAGGGTTTAGGGTTTAGGGTTTCGGGTTTAGGGTTTAGGGTTTAGGGTTTAGGGTGAGGGTTTAGGGTTTAGGGTTTAGGGTTTCGGGTTTAGGGTTTAGGGTTTAGGGTTTAGGGCTGAGGGTTCAAGGGGGCTTTAAGGGTTGAGGGTTTAGGGATCGAGGTGCTCGAGGTTGCATCTGCGCCTTTGCTTCTTCTCATTGTCCCGGTTGGAGATGAGACTCGCATAAGATCAGTCAGGCATTGGCCGCCAGCGTTCTCCCAAAGTCGCAATTAGAGGAATGTGCACTGCACCTCTTCCCCCTAAATTGCAAGTACACCCTGAACACGAAACCAAAAACATCCATCAGGAACCCTGAGCCGACGGAACCCCTGCCAAAGCCCCAGAACTCAAAACTCAACACCATGGGAGCCCCAAAGCCCGAAACCTGTGAAACCATGAAGCCTCTGAACCCTATGAGCCCTCTTTGAACCCCATCCTCTGAGCCCTAGGAACCCGTTAGGAACCCCAAACAACCCACACCCTCTGAAGCCCTAAACCCTGAACCCTGAACCCTAAACCCTAAACCCTAAACCCTCTGAAGCCTAAACCCTCTGAAGCCTAAGACCTGTCGAATCCGCTTGGGCTCTTGCTGGCCGAGCGTCGGAAGAGCCTCCTCCGTCAACCCGGGGCGGACGAGGCAGGGCGGTGTTTTGTGGCCCTGTGTCACGGGTTTGGGGTGTAGGGGGTTAGGCTTTAGGGTTAAGTTTTTTTTGTTTAGGGTTTAGGATTTAGGGTTTAGGCTTTAGGCCGGGTGCCCGGATCCTCTCAGGGTCTGGGGCTACATACCCCAAGACATCCCCTACACCCGAAACCCCGAACCCTTAACAGTAAACACCCATAACCATCGAGTCCGCAGCACCCGAGCTCAGTTTTTGCGGCAGGGGTTTTCGAGTTGTTTTGGGTTTTCGGGTTTAGGGTTCAGGTTGCGGGTTTGAAGTCTTTATCATCTATGGCCGCCTGGCGGCCCGCAGACGGCAGACGGGGTTAAGTTCTAAAGGGTTTCGGTTTAGGGTTTAGGGTTATGGGGTGAAGGCTTGGAATTTCGGACCCTTTTCAGGGTTTAAAGGACCCAGTGCAGGTCTTCAGCCGCTACATCCGATCGCTTCCCTCACTGGAAGAGGCGCACGCGTGGAAGCGAATCATGGCTTCGGGTTTAGTGACCTGTTTCAGTCGGCTTGAGGCGTTAGGGACCGGAAGCCCTGAGCCTAGGGCTCAGGGCTTTGGCTTGGGGCTTAGGGCTGAGGGTTTTAGGCTTTAGAGTGTAGAGCTGAGTCGCTTGAGGGAGCCTAAAGGCCAGTTCTTAGAGGGGGGAAGAGCGGCTTGTTCTCGGGTTAGGGAGAATGCTGCTTACCGCTGCACAAAAGGCTTAAGGCCTTTGAACCGTTTTCATGCAAGGCTGGGTAAGTATCTGCCACACAGCGTATTGACTCCAAGCTACGCAACCCTACAACGCCACACTCTGAAGCCTAACACCGTAAACCCGAAACCCTAAAGCCTACACTCTGAACCCCTAAACCCTAAACCCCCAAAACCTCCAAGCCCTAAAAGCCCTGAACCCCTGACCCTCAGAATATGGGGGTCGGAATAAGTACTACTGGTATTCCCTTAGGGTCCCTTTCTAATTATGAAAAAACAACCCCCCCAAAACCCTATTCTCATTATTCAGGCCCCTATAGTACCTTGTCTGAAGCATGGAATCCTTCCGTGCTTTCTGCTTGGTGGCCCTCGCCACCTCCCGGCCCACTGCCGGCAGCCAGCTGGACTATCAGTCTTGCAGCTTGCCAGGGCTTTAGGGTTTGGGGTTTGGGGTTTAGGGTTTAGGGTTTAGGTTTTTTTTTAGATTAGGGTTCATAGCGTTCATAGGGCTCAGCTGGTTCATAGGGTTCATAGCCGGGCTCATAGGATAGGGTTCATAGGGTTCATAGGGTTCATAGGGTTCATAGGGTTCATAGGGCTCATAGGGTTCATAGGGTTCATAGGGTTCATAGGGTTCATAGGGTTCATAGGGTTCATAGGGCTCAGAGGGTTCAGAGGGTTCATAGGGTTCGTAGGGTTCTGGGTGTTCAGAGGGTTCAGAGGGTTCAGAGGGTTTAGGGTTTGGGGTTCTTAGGGCTTAGGGTTCCAGGGTTCAGGGTTCCAGGGTTTAGGGCTTTGAGTTATTGAGGGCCCAGGCTTTTGGGGTTTTTGTGATTTCACGTTCAGGGCGCTGGTGAGGTTTCAGGGTGGAGCGCTGAACCAGGCCAAGATGCAGGAGGGTTTCGGGTTCTCGGTGTTTGGAGTGTAGGGGTTTGGGTCTTAGGGTTTAGGGTTTATAGGGTTATAGGGTTTGGGTTTTAGGGTTTTGGGTTTGGGAGTTCGGTTTTTTTGGGCTTCAGGGCTTACTAATGAATCATGGGTTTAGGGTTTAGAGTAACCCCTTAGCCCCTGAACCCCTTAAGCCTCTAAACTCTCAGCCCCCACAACGCCGAAAAATCCCAAACCGCCTCACCTCCGAAGCAAACCCTAAACCCGAAATCCCTAAACCCCGAAAACTTAAACCCTGAGCCCCAAATCCCTCAACCCCGATAACCTAAACCCTAAGCCCCAAATCCCAAAACCCTTGAAACCTAAACCCCCTAACCCTTAAACCCTAATCGAAGCCCTGCCACCGTCCGAAAGCCTGAGCACGCACAGGCGTTAGATCTCGTGGGGTTTAGGACTTAGGGGTTGGTTATTACTGTTTTTTTGCTTCTTTAATTTGGGGTTTAGGGCTTTAGTGTTTTGGGATTTGGGGTTTAGGGTTTGGGGTTTAGGGTTTGGGGTTTTGGGGTTTAGGTCTTAGGGCTTGTCGTCGCCAGAGCTGTCTTGCCTGCAAGAGGAAGACAGGGGAATGCCAAGAATGCAACGAGTCATGCTCATGTTGCCGGCTACCTGCAGTAAGAATTGCGTAGGCCATTGGGATATAGGGTTTAGGGTTTAGGGTTTGGGGTTGATGTCTTCCCTTGTTGGGTTTAAGGGGATTATATTCAGGAATGGACAGCGTAGACAAGTCATGCTGCCCCAACCTCCATGCAGGGTTCCTTGTCTTGCAGGTAATTGAGGAAGAACCGTCCAACCTTAGTCTTCTTTTGGCTGTTGGAGAAGCTAAACTCTTCAGTAGGGTTTAGGGTTTAGGGTTTAGGGTTTGGGGGGAGTCCCCTCAAACGCAGTGGTCCGGGATTAAGGTGGCGACAGCGAGAGCTTCTGCCCTCACCTATGCGGCCTCGTTTTGCGGATGGCCGACAGCAAGGCCAGGTGGGAGCTTGCTCAAGGTTCAGAGGGTTAGGGTTTAGGGTTTAGGGTTTAGGGTTTAGGGTTTAGGGTTTAGGGTTCAGAGGTTTTGCGCTCTGGGGCTTAGGGGTTTAGGTTTCATGGGTTTTCGGGGTATTGGGGGTTTTGGGTTTGCGTTGGGGGCTTGGGTGTGTAGGTTTCGAGGTTTAGGGCTTCAGGGATTCACGGGGCAGTGGTTCCGGGTCTCGAAAGTGGAGTGCCTCCTTGCCGGGGAACTGGCAAGCCCCGAAGCTTAAAGCCCGAACCTTAGCCCTAGCTTGTAAACCCTAAACCCTAAACCCTCAACCCTAAACCCTAATCCCGAAACCCTAAACCCCAAACCCTACACCCGAATCCCTAAACCCCAAACCCTACACCCGAATCCCTAAACCCCAAACCCCAAACCTCCAATCCCGAGGCTTGTGAGCATGCATGCCGTCTGCGCCTGCCGACCATCAAGGCGCCAGCCTGTGGAGTTGCACGCGGAACAGATTTGGGGTTGGGGTTTCGGGTTTAGGGCTTAGCGTTTAGGGTTTAGGGTTGAGGATTTAAAATTTTAAGATTTAAGGTTTAGGGTTTTGGGTTTGGGGTTTGGAGTTTGGGGTTTAGGGTTTAGGGTTTGGAGTTTAGGGTTTGGGGTTTGGGGTAAGGTTTTCCTGCTCTGAAGGTTTGGGTGATGGGGCTAGCAAGGCCTCCAAGTACCTGAAGAGTTGCTTGGAACCCCGGCACCGGCAGCGATTGGCAGCGAAGATGGCCTCCAAACCCGAAAAAACCCCTGCAACCCCTTACTTGAAGGTTCATGGGCACTTATAAGTAGGGTAATAAGTACCCTAAGCAACGTCATTACCAGAGTTACCCTATGTATGACCCTGTTTATAAGTACCCATGAACCCCTCAAGTGGCCACCCGGAAGCCCCCGAAGCCCCCCCCCCCCCCCCGGCCCCCTTAACACCCAACCCTCCTTGCGTGAACCCCAAATTCCGGATTTTGGGGCTTCCCGAGATGTTCGACGGTTCATGGGTACTTAAAAGCAGGGATAGAAGTGCCCTAAGGAACGTTAGAACCATAGGGGTCTTGAGAGTCCCCAGAAACTCAGCTGGGTTTAGGGTCTAGGTAGGGTTTAGGGCTTAGGGCCCCCGACCTCTTCATGCGGAGGCGGCAGTGGTGGAGTACTGCCAGGGTAAGGCGGGGTGCGTGGATGGGTCCTGGGAGATGGGGCTCTGTGTCAAGGCGGTCCGTATAGTTTGGGGGTTTAATTTAGGGTTTAGGGTTTAGGGCTTGGGGTTTAGGGCTTAGGGTTTAGGGTTTAGGGTTTAGGGTTTACGGTTTTAGGATTGAAAATATAGGGTTCAGGCAGTTTCAGGTTGCCAGGGCTTCGGAGGGCTCCGGGGGTCTCTGAAAGCCATGTGACCCAAGAGCTGTTCCCGGACCCTCGTTCTCAAAGCCGCCGCGGAACTTCCCCCCACTTGGAGGTTCATGGGTACTTATAACCCCACTTTGCAAGTCTACTGATAGCCTACTTAGGGGACTTAGGGGGGTTTAGGGTTTGGGGTTTAGGGTTTAGGGTTTAGGGTTTGGGGTTTAGGGTTTAGGGTTTAGGACAGTGAGAATCGGGTTCTAAGTGCCCATGAACCTCCAAGCTTGCCTCGCCAGTTCTGCGTCGCGCCGGAGATGGATGGGCCCCGGGATCCCAGTTCAGTCTTCTCTGTCTGGGTTTAGGGTTTAGGGTTTAGGGTTTAAGGTTTAGGGTTTAGGGTTTAGGGTTTAGGGTTTAAGGTTTAGGGTTTAGGGTTTAGGGTTTAGGGCTTAGGGTTTAGGGTAAATTTTTCCCACCCCAACCTTGGAGTATCGCCAGAGAACTTCTAACTTCTGGAGTGCCCTGCCCCAAGAGTCGAAAGAGGTTTTCAGAGATTCCATGCAGTGCCCAGCCCCCAGAGTGTTTTGGGAGAACACCGGCACCGCAAATTCCTAACGGCAATTTGGGGACCCCGAAGCCCAACCCCTAAGCCTCTGAACCCCTGAACCCCTAAACCCCCAAACCCTAAGCCTAAGCCCTTTAAAGCCCTAAACCCTAAACCCTGACCGACCAAGGAACAGCCTGCTGCAACATCGAAGCCCCTCGAAACCCAGCTGCGATGCTCGCGAGCCGTACTGCCTCTCGGCCTCTTGCAGAGGATTTTAAGGACCATCCTAGTTAGTAGGGAATTAGGGAATTAGAGAATTAGAGAATTAGGGAATGAGGTACCTTATATCACCTAGAAGAACCAGTAAGTCAACCTCCGTAAGCCTATACTGCAAGACGTAAGAGCCGCCACGGAAGGTGAACGGCTCTGCCATGGTGGGCTCTTCCAGGAGGAGGAGAACGTTCTCTACTGGGATGTTCCCCCTTATACTAGTAGGTTTGGGGTTTCGGGTTTAGGGTTGGGTTTTTTTCCTTATATACTAACAGTGCTTAGTAGGGATTGTAATAGCGGGTACTATAATCCCTATTAAGGACAGTTAGCAGAAGGGGGAACACCCAACATTCTCTTCCGTTTGCTGAAGAACCCACCGAAAAAAAGCAAAAACAAAAGAGCATGATCCCTCTGTGGCCCTGATAAGGAAGAACGGTTTTTGTTTTTCGGTGGTTCTTAAGCAAATAGTAGTTCTTGTCCTCTAAAGCAGTAGTTCGCAGTTTAGGTTATCGGGTTTCGGGTTTGGGGCATGTAAAACTTAAGGGGAGACTTCGACAGCATTGTCTCTGCTAAGGCACAGGAGGAGTGTAGACTACAATCTCGAAGAATCGTCTCTCCAGTGGGACCCTAACCCCTAAACCCTAAGCCCTAAGCCCTAAACCCTAAGCCCTAAGCCCTAAGCCCTAGGCCCTAAGCCCTAAGCCCTAAACCCTGAGCCCTAAGCCCTAAACGCTAAGCGCCAAAACCTCGTCTAGCAACCGCTCCAGGGTCGGGATTTTCCTGAGAAGCCAACAGTCTGACTGCTTTTGCCCGGCTGCGTCATCCCCTGAAACTTAAGACCCCCTTTCCCTCCAGGGTGGGGGGTTTAGGGGGTTTAGGGGGTTTAGGGGGTTTAGGGGGTTTAGGGGGTTTAGGGCTAGGGGGTTTAGGGGGTTTAGGGGGTTTAGGGGGTTTAGGGGGTTTAGGGGGTTTAGGGGGTTTAGGGGGTTTAGGGGGTTTAGGGGGTTTAGGGTTTAGGGTTTGGGGCCTCGGGTACTTGAGACCCCCTGTCTCTCCAGGACCCAGCATGCAGGAAGACCTGCGTGGCCCGGTTTGACATCCTCCGGAAGGCCTACGACAGTTGGTGCGACGTCTGCCGAGCCCCAACCGGCAGCCAGGCTTCAAGGGGCCCATCTTACGGGTTTAGGGTGTACGGTTTTAGGGGTTTAGGGTTGTTTCTTTCAGAGGGCTTAAATGTCCAGGTAGGCCCTTGCAATATTCCCATATTTTTGGTTTCTTGGTTTTTTGGGGGCTCTTCTTTAGGAATGGGTTAAGTTATTAAGGATCCTGTGAGGTTAGAGTTCAGGGTTTTCGGGGCTTGTACGAAGTCAGGTTTTGTTGTGGGGTTCTTACGATGTCCGGGAGCCTTATGTTTAGCGCACTCCCACAAAAGACCATGATTCGGAAACCTGAACATACGAAGTCGGGTCTAGTACCGTCTTTGGTGAGTGTGGAACAGGGCTCCTTCAAACATTTTGGCGAGTCATACAGAATGTAGGGTCGGAATAGTTGCTAATAGTATTCCCTTGTGGTCCCTTTATAAATTGATTCTAAAACCCCCCAAAACCCTATTCTAATTATCTATTGATTCTAAAACCCCCCAAAACCCTATTCTAATTATCTAGGCTAGGGCAGAACGGTTATTGCAGATAATGACATTTTTTAAGCTTTCAGCTCCTGGTCTGGGTGCCTTGGTGGCATTCGTGTTTGTAACCAAACCCTCTCGCGGCCTTCACCGCCGAACCCTGTGATATGCTCACGAAACTCCATTAAAAAAGTAGGGCTCTAAGCACCCGAAGTCCGGTTCCAGCCATATCCACCCCACTTCGAACCCTACTAAAACCAGCGCCCCATGCGCCTCCAAGCAGAAGCCTCTGAGGCGAAGAGGCGAAGAGGCCTTCCGCGGCCTGAGCCCACTTGGGAGGGCCCTTCTTGGGACTCCAAAACCCCCTTAGTTAAGGAATAGACCCTAAATTAGAATAGGAACCCTAATATGAATTAAGGTATCTTCCTTAATTAAGGAATATACCCTAAATTAGAATAGGAACCCTAATATGATTTAAGGTGTCTTCCTTAATTAAGGGGTTTTGGGCCCTCTCGGGTCCTCCCCCGAAGCTTTTAAAGCCCTCGAGACGCGGCCTGGGCAAATGTCGCTTAACTCCAAAAGACGCTGCTGAATCCTATAACCCCAAAACCCCAAAACCCCAAAACCCCAAAACCCCAAACCCCAAAACCCTAAACCCCAAGCCCTAAACCCTATAAATCCCAAACAAATCCCCCGAAATCCCCCAAAATCCACCGAAATTCACCGAAAATCCCCCCGAAACCCATCACCCATCCCCGCGTATTTTCGTTGAGGGTTTAGGGTTTAGGGTTTAGGGTTCAAGGTTCAGGGTTTAGGGTTTTGTTGTTTCGGGTTTGCGCGTGGGTGTTTAGGGTTTAGGGTTTAGGGTTTCGGGTTTAGGGTTGAAGGGTGTTTTTGCTTACATAAGCTAGAGCAAGTTTCAACACTATGCTTGTTATACTTAGTCCATCAGAGGTAGAGTTTTTTTTATGCCGAAGGACATGTCCGACTCGTTTTCTTGACCATGGTCGCCAGGGGAGTATAGTTCAGGCCCCCATACCGTAATGGTTTCCTTCAGAGCTACATATGATTCTCATCGGGCCCTATTCCTATTCTGCTAAGCCACGACTTCTGTCTGGGCTCTAAACCCTAAACCCTAAACCCCAAACCCCAAACCGTAAACCTCAACCCTAAACCCTGCAGCCTTTACCCAACGTAACGAACCTAGGCCCACGTTTCCCATAGACACCCTAGACCCTAAACCCTAAACCCCATAAACCCTAAACCCTAAAAACCCTGAACCCTGAACCCTGAACCCTGAACCCGAATTCCTAAACCCTAAACCCTAAACCCTAAACCCTAAACCCTAAACCCTAAAACCTAAACCCTAAACCCTAAACCCTAAACCCTAAACCCTAAACCCTAATCCCTAAACCCTAAACCCTAAACCCTAAACCCTAAACCCTAAACCCTAAACCCTAATCCCTAAACCCTAAACCCTAAACCCTAACCGCAGCGTCTGCGGGATCCTTTGCCGGGCTTCCCCGGTTTCGCCGGGCGGGGCAGATCGCAGAGAGCCCCTGTAAGGGCGTCCCGAGCACCCATGTCGTGGGTTTCGGGTTTAGGGTTTAGGGTTTAGGGTTTAGGGTTTAGGGTTTAGGGTTTAGGGTTTAGGGTTTAGGGTTTAGGGTAGCGATTTTGGGTTTTAGGGATGTAGGGTTCAGGGTTTTTGGGGGCCGAAACCCTAAACCCTAAGCCCTCAACAGGTGCCCTCGGGCCGAAGTGATTTAAAGCAACCGGTCCTTGAGGAATCTCGGACCCTTTCTGTTGCCGGCGCCTAGAAGCCTACACCCTAATCCCCAAACCCCAAACCTTAAGCCAAACCCTAAACCCTAAACCCTAAACCCTAAACCCTAAACCCTAAACCCTAAACCCTAAACCCTAAACCCTCTACCCTAAACCCTAAACCCTAAACCCTGAACCCTGAACCCTGAACCCTGAACCCTGAACCCTAGGGCTTGAGGTCACATGGTGTTCCGGCCAGTAGCTTGCACTCGTGTTGTCAAAGCTGCCTCATGCCTGGGCTGAGCTACAGCCTGTGAGGAAAGCAGCGGAGCATGTTGCTTCCCAAAAGGGCAGTGATGCACTGGATGCGCTATATGCTTGCAAGCTCTTCAGCTTGCAATGCCTAAACCCAAACCCTTAAGCCATAAGCCCTAAGCCCTAAACCCGAAACCCTAAACCCTAAACCCTAAGCCCCTTGTCAGGCACGAGCCGCCGGTGTGCCACTGGCCACAGCTCTCGAGGACGTCGACCGGCTCGAGGCTTGTGTGTGTGTGTGTGTGTGTAAACCCTAAACCCTAAACCCTAGACCCTAAACCCTAAACCCTAAACCCTAAACCCTAAACCCTAAACCCTAAACCCGAAACCCTAAACCCTAAACCCTAAACCCTAAACCCGAAACCCTAAACCACGGTTTTGTAGTTTCGAGCTTCCGGAGGGAGCCCAAGACCCTTTGATCGAGGAAGCCCTAAACCCGAACCTGCGGACCCTAAACCCTGGACCCTAAACCCTAAACGCTGAACCCTAAACGCTAAACCCTAAACCCTAAACCCTGAACCCTAAACCCTGAACCCTGAACCCTGAACCCTGAACCCTACTTGACTTTAAAGAGGGACTCCCAAACAGTCAGGGTGTCCTGAACCCTAAGCCCTAAACCCTAAACCCTAAACCCTAAACCCTAAACCCTAAACCCTAAACCCTAAACCCTAAACCCTAAACCCTACGGGGCTCTACTTTCCGGACCTCTGTCCCTGGGACAGGGGCTGCCGCGTCTGGGCGGCGTGGCCTCCATGGTGCGCGAGGGAGGGGGGAGGGGCTGAGTTTCAGGCTAAGGGTTTAGGGTTTAGGGTGTAGGGTTTAGGGTTTAGGGCAAGTTTAGGGTTTAGGGTTTAGGGTGTAGGGCTTAGGGTTTAGGGTTTAGGGCTTAGGGCTTAGGGTTCAGGGCTTAGGCTTTAGGGTTTAGGGTTTAAAGTTTCGGTGTTAAAGTTTCGGGTTTTTAGGGTTTAGGATGCAGGGCCTAGGTTAGGACTCAGGGGGAAGCCCTGAAATTGTGCCCAGTGGTCAGGCAGTAGCCTTTCACCTTCACGCAAAGATCCCCTGCCACCAGTTTTTCAAGGACATCGGGTTTAGGGTTGAGGGTTTAGGGTTTAGGGTTGAGGGTTTAGGGTTTAGGGTTTAGGGTTTAGGGGAAATCCCTAAACCCTAAATCAAAGTCTAATCCCCTAAGCCGCAGCATCGTATTTGTTTACCAGCGTGTTGCACCCACTCCGGGCAGGCACCCCCCACCCCCGCAATCCCGAAGAAGCACCTTAAATCTCAAACCCTGAACCCTAAGCCTAAACCCTAAACCCCAAACCCCAAACCCCAAACCGGAAACCCAAACCCTAAACCCCAAACCCTCAACCCTCAAGCCCTAGACTGTGCGGCAGGTTCACGGGGTGCGGGTTGGCCTGGCACGGGATCTCGCCCATTACAACAGCGAGGCCTCGTGTGCTGATGGGTGCTTAGCGCAAAAGACTGTTGAGCTGAGGCTTTAGGGTTTGGGGTTTAGGGTTAGGGGTTTAGGGTTTAGGGTTAGGGTTTGGGGTTTAGAGGTTAGGGTTTAGGGTTTTGAGTTTGGGGTTTGGGGTTTGGTGCCTGGGTTGTTGGGAGGTTTCAGGGTTACAACTGAAGCCTCAACCCCGGAAGCCCTGCAATCCTGCGCCCCAACCCGTAAACCCCGCAAACCCTAAACACCCTAAAGCCCCAAAGCCCTAAGCCCTAAGCCCTAAACTCCAAACCCTAAACCCTAAACCCTAAACCCGAAACCCTAAACCCTAAACCCTAAACCCTAAACCCTAAACCCTGAAGCCCTGAAGCCCTGAACCCTAGCTCAGGTGGCGAAGACCGGCGACCACGAGCGGCTGTCTTTCGAAGACGCGCTGTGGGGCGCTGTGATGGTCAGGAGAGCGGAGTTTAGGGTTTAGGGTTTAGGGTTTAGGGTTTAGGGTTTAGGGTTTAGGGTTCAGGGCTGAGGCCTAAACCCTAAACCCTAAACCCTAAACCCTAAACCCGAAACCCGAAACCCTAAACCCTAAACCCTAAACCCTAAACCCTAAATCTCAAAGCCCTAAGACCTCAGCGCCCCAAAACCCCCAACAAAACTCTCCAAAGCCCTGAGAACCCGAAAGTCCGGTTTAACAGGCCTCAGGCCTGAAACCCGAATCCCGAAACCCTAAACCCCAAACCCTAAACCCTAAACCCTAAACCCCAAACCCTAAACCCTAAACCCTAAACCCGAAACCCTAAACCCTAAACCCTAAACCCTAAATCTCAAAAGCCCTGAAGGATGACTGGAGCCATGAGCCCTTGGGCCCTAAGCCGAAAGTCGCTTGCGCGCCACTGATGCTCCGCCTTCAGGGTTTAGGGTTTAGGGTTTGGGGTTTGGGGTTTAGGGTTTAGGGTTTCGGGTGTGGGATTTAGGGTTTCGGGTTTCGGGTTTCGGGTTTTGGCCTTGAGCGTGTAGCGCGCGCAACGCAGGACTCGGGGCTTCAGCTGTGGAGACGGGATCAGCGTTCTGGCCCCGGCCCCGCGGCATCATATTCTGCTTGTGGGCTTAGGGTTTAGGGTTTGGGGTTTAGGGTTTAGGGTCTGGGGTTTAGGGTTTAGGGTGCTTCAGAAACGTACGCCTTAAACCCTAAGCCGCCTCAGCCCCAGAACCCAAGCCGACAACCTTGAACCCTAAACCCTAAACCCTAAACCCTAAACCCTAAAACCTAAACCCTAAACCCTAAACCCTGAACCCTAAACCCTAAACCCTAAACCCTAAACCCTAAACCCTAAACCCTAAACCCTAAACCCTAAACCCTAAACCCTAAACCCTAAACCCATTACAGGAAGCCGGAAACCCTACACGTTTCAGGGTGGTCTTTCTTTCTGAGGTGGCGGATTTGGTAAACCACAGCTACCTGCCCAACGCGAGGCGCCAGCGAAGATTCCGTGAGTCTCAGGTTCAACGTTCAGGCCTTCGGGTGTACCCTAAGCCCTAAACCCTAAACCCTAAACCCTAAACCCTAAACCCTAAACCCTAAACCCTAAACCCTAAACCCTAAACCCTAAACCCTAAAAAGTCTTAAACGCTGAACCAAATACCAAACCTGGGAGTGCAAGGAAGGGGATCTGCTCTGATGCAACTTCCCAGGTTGTGTACGCACTCCCTCTAGCCCTAAACCCTAAACCCTAAGCCCTAAGCCCTAAACCCCAAACCCCTAACCCACCCCTAAGGCCATCTAATCCCTAAACCCTAAACCCTGAACCCTGAACCCTAAACCCTAAACCCTGAACCCTGAAACCCTGAACTTTTTCTTTTTAGGGATCCTGTTGACGGTTGAAAACTCTTGCGGAGGGGTTCAGAGGTTGAGGGCTCGGGGTTCAGGGTACTCCAGGGCTGGATTTTTCTAGGCTTGGCATCCAAGAGGACGAGGCTTTAGGGTTTAGGGTTTAGGGTTTAGGGTTTCCGGTTTAGGGCTTGGGTTTAGGGGTTTCCGGTATAAACCCCTAAACCCTAAACCCTAAAAACCCTAAAAACCCTAAAAACCCTAAAAACCCTAAAAACCCTAAAAACCCTAAAAACCCTAAAAACCCTAAAAACCCTAAAAACCCCAAAAACCCTAAAAACCCTAAAAACCCTAAAAACCCTAAAAACCCTAAAAACCCCCTAAAAACCCTAAAAACCCTAAAAACCCTAAAAACCCTAAAAACCCTAAAACCCTACCTACCCTAAAAACCCTAAACCTAAACCACAAAACCTAAAAAACCCTAAAACCCTAAAAAAACTAAAAACCCTAAACACCTAAACACCCTAAACACCCTAAACACCCTAAACACCCTAAACACCCTAAACACCCTAAACACCCTAAACACCCTAAACACCCTAAACACCCTAAACCCCCTAAACCCTAAACCCTAAACCCTAAACCCTAAACCCTAAACCCTAACCCAAGCCCTAAATCCCAGGTGGACGTGCAGCAGCGGCCAAGATGCCAAGCTCCCCGACCGCGAGAGGTTGTAGACCCCACAACCTTTAACCCCAAACCCTAAACCCTAAACCCTAAACCCTAAACCCTAAACCCTAAACCCTAAACCCTAAACCCTAAACCCTAAACCCTAAACCCTAAACCCCTCCCTCTCGATGCAGCTTCCGCTTCAGGGAGCGCAAGCTTCAGAGCGCCCATGCAAAGGGACCATGTAGCTACCATAACCCTAAGCCCTAAGCCCTAAAACCCAGACCCGAAACCCTAAACCCTAAACCCTAAACCCCAAACCCTACACCCCAAACCCTAAACCCTAAACCCGAAACCCTAAACCCTAAACCCGAAACCCTGGACCCTAGACCCGAAAAGCAGAAACAGGTGCCCTCACAGGGCCGAATTGATTAGCCAATCTCGGCCCAGGCTCACCCTCATCTCCAAGAAGGAGATCCAACCAGGCAAGTATAATAAGGACCCCCGATAAGGGTTTAGGGTTTAGGGTTTAGGGTTTAGGGTTGAGGGTTTAGGGTTTAGGGTTAGGGTTCAGGGTAGTTTCGGAAACCCCCCATGCAAGATACCAGTCACTTAAACCTGCCTTTAGCTAGGCATTGGGAATGGAGCTTCAGGGCTATCTCCCCTATTGCGTCGGATTTAGGATTTATGCACCCTAAACCCTAACACCCACCCGGAACCACAAGCCCCAAGCCCTAAGCCCGAAGCACTAAACCCCAAACCCTAAACCCTAAACCCTAAACCCTAAACCCTAAACCCTAAACCCTAAACCCTAAACCCTAAACCCCAAACCCTAAACCCTAAACCCCAAACCCTAAACCTTGATGCAGGTGAGGAGATCTTAATCAACTACAAGGCCCAGTCCAACCCTGGGGCCGAGGCATACCTCCAGGACCGGGGGTTTAGGGTTCAGGGTGTAGGGTTTAGAGTTTAGGGTTTAGAGTTTAGGGTTTAGGGTTTAGGGTTTAGGGTTTAGGGTTTAGGGTTTAGAGTTTAGGGTTTAGGGTGTAGGGCCGGGTGTAGGGTTCTGGGTGTTTAGGGTTTAGGGCGCGGGGGTGTAGGGTTACGGGTGTAGGGTTCTAGGTGTTTAGGGTTTAGGGTTCGGGGTGTAGGGTTCCGGGTGTAGGGTTCTAGGGGTTTGGGGTTTAAGGATGTTAGGGGGTTAAGGGATGTAGGAATGTTGGGGTTCAGGGTTCTGGGGTTTAGGATGTTGGGGTTTCGGGTTTAGGGATCTAGGGGTCAGGGGATGTAGGGTGAGGGATTCAGGGTTGAGGGAGAGCTAGGCATTCAGGGTGTTGGGCCTCAATGGACTTCGGTTCCTTTGATGGCTCGTGCACATACCCTAAACCCTAAACCCTAAACCCTAAACCCTAAGCCCTAAGCCCTAAACCCTAAACCCTAAACCCTAAACCCTAAACCCTAAACCCTCAACCCTAAACCCTAGACCCTAGACCCTAAACCCTAAACCCTTAAGTATACCCTACACCATCTTAAGGCCAAAGCCCTACTTTCGAAGCACTAAGTCCTAAAGCCCAATCAAGTTACCGCGGCAATGTATCCTAACCCTAAACCCTAAGCCCTAGCCCTGAAACAAGAAAACTTCCTTGGTCAAACTGTATTGACCTCTTTGAGTTGGTTTCCAATGTATTGTGGTGACCTGTTGAGGGCTTATGGTTCCTTTTCATGGGGACCCTAAGCTCAGAGCCCTAAACCCTAAGCCGTAAGGTTTTGGTGTGTCGCTTTGGGTGAGTTTGGGGTTCAGGGTCCGGGCTCAGGACTTCAGGACTTTCAAGTTTTCAGGGTCTGGGATTGCTGAATCCCAGGCCCGAGACCCTACATCCCTCAACCCTACACTCTAATCCGAAACCCTAAGCACCCTAAACTTTATGGACCCAAAACCTAGACCCCACATCCCTAAACCCTTCAAACCTTCAACCCGATAAACCGTAAAGCCGAAACCCTAAACCCTAAACCCTAAACCCTAAACCCTAGACCCTAGACCGTAAGCCCAAAGCCCAAAGCCCAAAGTCCAAAGCCCTAAGCCCAAAGCCCTAAGCCCTAAGCCCTAAGCCCTAAGCCCTAAGCCCTAAGCCCGAAGCCCTACGCCCGAAACCCAGACCTATGGCTTCACGGATGGTGCACGTCCCGAGGCCGCTCGTCGTACTTTTTTTTCGCCTCGGCGTCTTAGGAGCTTTCCGGGGGGGGGCGGGGGGGTTGCAAGGGTTGTGATAAGTTACAAGGGTTTAGGGGTTTAGGGTTTAGGGTTGTAAGGGCATTTCATAAGAGCTGAGGGTTGCAAGGTTTTGTTAGAATGGTCTGAAACGGCGTTCTTGCACAGGTTCTTTTGGGGGGTTGCAAAGGGTTACGTTCTGGGCTTTGGGGCTCACAGTCCCTCCAGAATCAACACAAAAAGTCATAAGGAAGGTATGGTCTTGGGGGGCAGGGTTTAGGGGCCTGGGGGGGGGGGGGGATGTAGAGCTTGATAGGTTGAGGGGGTGGGCATGAAAGGTGGAGGGCCTTTTAGCTTTAGGACTTCGGGGCTTAGGGCACAGGCTACAGGACTGAGAGTTTCTGATGTCCTTCGGCTATGTGTATGCCCTGGACCTAGCTTAACCGCCTGGATCCCCAAACCAGAGACCCTGAAGCCCCTCGTTCGGAAATTCGATATGCCCAGAAGGGCTACAAGCAGGATAGCTAGAGGATACAACCTTATTCGGCTTACCGAAAACCCTGTCGATAACTGCACCTGAGCCTCAAGATTGAAACACAGCCCTAAACCCCAAGCCCGAAACCCTAAATCCTAAACCTAAACTATTCGAAACCCAAACTCCAAAGGTCTGGCCGGCGGCAGACTGCGCCCATCTTCGGGCCGCCGACCTCAGTGGAGAGGCTCCGATGCTGGCGGCGGCGCGTCGTCTAGTGGCCGGGGGCCGAGAGGGTTTAGGGTTTAGGGTTTAGGGTGTAGGGTAGGATCTAGGTTCTAAAGTGACCATCTTAATTAAAGCCCTATGAAAAATGCCTATGGATCCTTGTGAGACTTATGCGACCCCATACCACGCCAGTGACGGTCAAGCCTTCATGGAGGAGAACACCCTGCACAGGCCTCTAAGGGTAGTTGCATGGTCCCCTCGTATGGGCCCTTACAAGGGAACCCCTTACATACCCCTGATATGCCCTATACAAATTAAGGGCCCGTGCATCAGAACCCTTTAAAGGAGGTTAGGGACCATATTAAGGGCCCATGAAACTACCTTTGGAATTTGGAAGGTTAATGGGGCATGGAGCCCCTAAACCTAAACCCTAAGACCCCTAAACCCCCTAAACCCCAAAACGCCCAAAGCACAGGCCGAGAAGTGTATGCAGAAGCCCCTCGACAATCCCGTGCTCGCGCGATCCCAAGTCTGGCAACTATGGTGGCATGGGTTTGGGACTTGGGGTTTAGGGGTTTAGGGGTTTAGGGTTTAGGGGTTTAGGGTGCAGGGTTCAGGGTTCAGGGTTTAGTTCTGCAACCGGTTTTGACCTCTGTCGGGTACTTTTCCACCCTGCTGATAATATGAGTACCTCATGCACCTTCAAGTAAACTGGATCTGCGCCTTAAGTGCTTCAGCTAAACCGTAAACCCTAAACCCTAAACCCTTAACCGAAACCCTAAGACCCCAAGACACCAAGACCCCAAGATCCTGAGACCCCAAAACCCTAAGACCCTGGGACCCTAAGACCCCAAGATCCCTAAGACCCTGCGACCCTAAGATCCTGAGACCCCAAGACCTGAAGACCCTAAGACCCGGAGACCCTGAGGCCCCGAAACCTCAGCCTCACCTGTGAGGTGCAGATGTTGCCCATGCTGTCGGAGCCGCCCCCCACATCAAAGCGAAGGCGCTGGCCGAAACCCGAATCCTTAAACCCTAAACCCTCAACCCGAAACCGGGTGATACGCCTGATGCCCTGAACCTTTCAGCTTCCTAAGCCCTGCAGGCTGAGACTTGAACCACGTCTTTCAAACTCACTAAAACCTCAACCTTACAGTACCTCATCTCTATACACCCCTTAGAAACTTTGCCCGAAACATGTGGTGGTTTCCGAAATTGGGGGTACCTTATTGGATCCTTCTTGGGGCCCTTTTTATATAATTGGATCCGATTCGCGGTCCCCCGTTCTTCGTAAACCCCCATGTCCCTCTGGTTTAGGGTTTAGGGTTTAGGGTTTAGGGCGACCAGGCTCCGCTCCTTCTTGTGACGGGCGTGGTGCGAAGTGATGGGCCATGCGCTGGTGTGGAGGTGCCAGAAAGGTTCGCGAGGCCGCCGTACATCTGCTCAGGGGTTCAGGGGGTTTAGGGGTTTAGGGTTTAGGGTTTAGGGTTTCGGGTTTAGGGTTTAGGGTTTAGGGCATCTGCTCAAGGCTCGGGAAGCTTGCTTCTGGGGTTTGCGCCCTGCCAAAGGTCTGCAGGAAATCTTGCACGCGACGGCGGCTGCAAAAGGATTGTTTTAGGGTTTAGGGTTTTAGGGCTTAGGGCCTAGGGTTTAGGGTTTAGGCTTTAGGGTTTTAGGGCTTCGGGTTTCGGGTAGGACCTCACAAGCTCTGGCACAACCCTCGACCCTAGACCCGAAACCCGAAACCCCAAAGCCCATAAACCCCAAGCCTAGACCTTTTCTAATCCCTGAACCCCGAAGCAGAAACCCTGCCGTAGTTTGGGGTGCGTAGAATTACTACTATTTGCTTACGAACCCGCCCCCCCCCCCCCCGCCGTCAACAACAGAAATGATAATCCCTATTGCCCTTACAAGGAAGGTTTTCTTGCAAACGCATTTTGGGGGGTCTTCAGAGAAGAGCATAGTAGATTATTGAAGGGTCTAATCCCTGAACCCTATACTCCACCCCAAAACCAAACCCCAAACCCCAAACCCCAAACCCCAAACCCCAAACCCAAAACCCCAAACCCCAAACCCCAAACCCCAAACCCCAAACCCCATACCCCAAACCCCAAAGCCCAAACCCCAAAGCCCAAAGCCCAAAGCCCAAACCCCAAACCCCAAACCCCAAACCCAAAACCCCAAACCCCAAACCCCAAACCCCAAACCCCAAACCCCAGACCCAAAACCCCAGACCCCAGACCCCAAACCCCAAACCCCAAACCCCAAACCTCAAACCCCAAACCCGAAACCCCAAACCCCAAACCCCAAACCCCAAACCCCAAACCCTAAACCCTAAACCCTAAACCCTAAACTAACCTGTCCATTTGAACCCTAAACCCTAAACCCTGGACCCTGGACCCTGGACCCTGGACCCTAAACCCTAAACCCTAAACCCTAACCCTAAACCCTAAACCCTAAACCCTAAACCCTAAACCCTAAACCCTAAACCCTAAGCCCTAAGCCCTAAACCCTAAGCCCTAAACCCTAAACCCTAGACCCTAAACCCTACACCCTAAACCGTAAACCGTAAACCGTAAGCCCTAAACCCTAAACCCTAGACCCTAAACCCTAAACCCTAAACCCTAAACCCTAAACCCTAAACTGAGGTGGCACGAGGCCATTGAGGCCAGAGGACGCAAGGCGAGGTTAGCACGGCAGGGGTTTGGATATTTCAGGTTTGGGTAGTTTAGGGCCCATTTAGGCAGGGCGTTTAGGGTTTAGGGTGTATACAGGGTTTAGGGTTGGGTGAGAACCTCCCCCGAGCTGTTTTGGGTTAATGGAATTCAGGGTAGGTTGTCTGGGGGTTTGGTTTAAGCGCTTAGGGGTGAGTTTAGGCGTTTAGGGCCTTAACCATTTAGGGGATTCGGGGTTTCAAGTTTAGGGCACGGCTTGGGATGTAGGGCAAACCTTTAGAAGCAACTTGAGCAGATCTACGGGATAGATGGCCTGACGATCTTTCGCTGTGCCTGAGGGTTTATAGTTAAGGGTTTAGGGTTAAACCCTAAACCCTAAATTCCAAAACCCTAAACCTTAAACCCTTTTCCTCTTCGCCCTAAACCCTAAACCCTCCGTCTCGCTTCAAAGCTTTTGCAGCTGAGAGAGCAGACATAGCCACGCAACACTAAATGCCTCTTGGATGCTGAAAAGCCCTTGGACCCAAAGCTTCCCAAGACCTGCGAGGCGCCGAACCCCTGAGCCCTACACCCGAAACCCGAAACGAGGGCTGTCACGAACTCACCCCGGGCCCTGGAGACCCTGCGGTATACCAGCAGTGCTACGCTTCCGAAGAGGGGTTTTTGCGCTTTTAGGTTTAGGCTTCTCGTTTTGCCAGCCCTGAACCCCACTTTCTTAGCCGCCTGGCGCGCAAACACCTCCCAGACACGCACCTGGCGCCCGAACCCCCCAAACCCCCAAACCCCAAAACCCAAACCCGAACTTCTCCCCGCGCCGGCACCCGCCCTTCGGCGATGGCGCCGCCCACGCGGCGGTATCTCAAGGTGGGTCTCTTGGGGTCCTTAGGAGACCAAGCTTAGGAGGGGTCTCAGGGTTTCGGAAAGCCCCTGAAGTCCTAAAGCCCTAAATGCCTGAAGCCCCGAAAGCCGAAACCCCAATTCCTCTAAGCGCCACAGAGGCACTTCAAAGCGTAAGCCCGAAACCCGTAAACCCCCAAAAGATAAGTAGAGATAATATACGCAGGGCAACTATAGCTTTCAACGCTAGAACTATAGCTTTACTTATGGCTATCCAAGTACGTCAAGGAAACCCCAAACCCCAAACCCCAAACCCCAAACCCCAAACCCCAAACCCCAAACCCCAAACCCCAAACCCCAAACCCCAAACCCCAAACCCCAAACCGCAAACCGCAAACCGCAAACCGCAAGCCCCTAACCCCAAACCCCAAACCCTAAACCCCAAACCCTAAACCCTAGCCCTAAACCCTGAACCCGAAACCCTAAACCCGAAACCCTAAACTCTTGAGTGACTTTCTGGTGCCAGGCATAGCCTGGAGACCCATGCCGACTGTGGATGTGACGGTGGAGCCCGTGAGCGCTTGGTCCGAACGTGAGGGTTTAGGGTTTAGGGTTTAGGGTTTAGGGTTTAGGGTTTAGGGTTTAGGGTTTAGGGTGTAGGGTGTAGGGTGTAGGGTTTAGGGTTTCGGGTTTAGGATTTGGGGTTTTAGGGTTTGGGATGCAGGGTGTAGGGCTCAGATTTTCTTGCTATTCCGTAAATCGCATGAGAATCCTTACAGCAACTTAAGGTTGATAATAGTATTTAAGATTTCTTTCTGGTTGTGCCTTGACCGCAGTGCTATGTAAAAAAAAGTCCTAACCCTAAACCCTAAACCCTAAACCCTAAACCCTAAACCCTAAACCCTAAACCCTAAACCCTAAACCCTAAACCCTAAACCCTAAACCCTAAACCCTAAACCCTAAAACCCTAAAACCCTAAACCCTAAACCCTAAGCCCTAAACCCTAAACCCTAAGCCCTAAAACGCTAAACGCTAAACCTAAACCCTAAGCCCTAAAACACTAAACGCTAAACCTAAACCCTAAGCCCTAAGCCCTAAGCCCTAAACCCTAAACCCTAAACCCTAAACCCTAAACCCTAAACCCTAAACCCTAAACCCTAAGAGGGCTGGGCATGACCGGCAGTAAATCTGGGCATCTCGCCCGAAGACCTCCATATCTGGCCCGACAAGGGTTTAGGGTTTAGGGTTTAGGGTTTAGGGCCGAGGGCACTCTTGCCGAAGGATTCTCGGAAGATCTGCCCACAGTTCTGTATCGAAGCCCTAGAGCCCGACTCCCCCAACCCCCACACCTAAGCCCTAAATGATTCCTGCACTGAGTGGGTGTCTGGGTCGGCTGAAGGTCTCCGAATGTCTGAGCTCGGCCCCCCCCCCCTTAGTGTCCCAAACTTTATAGACAAGGATACAGCCTGCTATAACTTCGAGTTACCCTACTTCTCACCCTACTTATAAGCACCCACCGATGCCAAAAGACGGGTTTACCCTGGCCAGAGAGCACCCCAAGCCTCTGAGTGCTATGTGTAAGGGTAGTTACATGGTCCCTAGTATGGGCCCTTAGAAGGGTACCCCATATATATACCCCTGAAGAACCCTAGAATACGAGTTAAGGGGGCCCTTTAGGGGAGGTTAGGGAGCGTATTAAGGGCCCATATGCAGACTAAGTGTCTGGTTCTTTCAACCTCCGGGGCTCGGGCTTACCTTTGTCCTCAAAACCTCAAACACCACGAATGGCTACGCAATTCAGTGTATATCCCCTCTCCCCTCCTCCCTCCCCCCAAGAAAAGCAGAAGAACATGGGCAAGGTAAGGAGGGGGACCACGGTAGGGTTTGATCCAAGCAACTTTAAACCCGAAAATCCTAAACCATAAACCCAAAACCCTAAACCCAAAACCCAAAACCCAAAACCCGAAACCCTAAATCCTAAACCCTAAACCCTAAACTCTAAACCCTAAACCCCAAGCCAAGGTGTCGAAGTCGAGGTGCCGGACGAGTGCACCGTTGGCCAATGGAAGCGCATGCTGGGTGACGGCTGGCTTGGGGACAAGATCCTGCCCCTCGGCCGCAGGGGTGTTGTTCCGGACACTACACCATACAGCAAGCCCTAAACCCTAAACTCCAAACCCTAGACCCTAAACCCCGGTATTTTAGAGGTTTTTGTTGAAGGTTCTAGAGGGTCTTAGGATGAGTTTTGGCTTGCGGATGGTTTAGGGCCTTGTGACACCTCTGTGTTAGGCCATCCCTTCCGACTGCTCCTACGGTTTCCGGACGCAACCCGAAACCCTAAAGCCCTTAAAAACAACAACGCCGAACCCCGAACCAAGGTATAGCCACCCTGAACCCTGAACCCTAAACCCCAAACCCCAATCCCCAAACCCCAAACCCTCAATCCTCAACCCTAAACCTTAAACCCTAAACCCTAAAACCTTTGGGGCAGCCAAACCGAGGTACAGCCACAAGCTTCAGTGCTTTATGGTCGACCAGGGCGGCGTGGGGGCCCCAGTTCAGGGGCTTTGGGAGGGTTTGGGGTTTGGGCTTCAGGGTTGGGATGTTCCCCCTTATACTAAGAGTCCTTAATTGGGATTCAAGTACCCTAAACCCTAAACCCTAAACCCTAAACCCTAAACCCTAAACCCTAAACCCTAAACCCTAAACCCTAAACCCTAAACCCTAAACCCTAAAACATAAACCCTAAACCCTAAACCCTAAACCCTAAACCCTAAACCCTAAACCCTAAACCCTAAACCCTAAACCCTAAACCCTAAACCCTAAACCCTAAACCCTAAACCCTAAACCCTAAACCCTAAACCCTAAACCCTAAACCCTACACCCTACACCGTAAACCCTAAACCCTAAACCCTTTAATTATTTTAATCCCTATTAGGGGGAACATCCCACCTTTGGGGCTTACGTTTTTTGGGGTTTTAGAGGTTTTTGGGGTTTTTGGGGGTTTGGGGTTTAGGGTTTGGGGTTTAGGTTTTTTTGGGGGTTCAGGTTTTTTGGGGGTTTGGGGTTGAGGGTTTGGGGTCCTAAGCCCCGCCGTGGCGACCGCTTACTTTTTTCTGAGTCGATTTGTTTGGACGGAGTCGTTTTCTGGCAAGGCTTGAGCTGAGAATACAAACGAAAACCGCCGAAATGGTGACGCGACGCAAGGGTTTCGGGTTTAGGGTTTAGGGTTTGGGGTTTGGGGTTTAGGGTTTAGGGTTTAGGGTTTAGGGTTTGGGGTGTAGGGTTAGGGCAATGCTCTTAGTTGGCTTGTTTGGCTCCAGTGCTTTGGGTGAACCCTAAACCCTAAACCCTAAGAGCTTCTGTGCTGGTTTAGGGTTTAGGGTTTAGGGATTAGGGTTTAGGGATTAGGGTTCAGGGTTGAGGGAATGTCTGAGTGCTCGACCCTGACTCCTGCTGCTTGCAGAAAGGCGCTGGGCGACGAGGAGTCGATACCGACGCTCCCCAATCGGCCTCTTCGTTGCACTGGTTCGGGGGGGGGAGGGGTTGGGGTTTGGGGTTTCGGGTTTCGGGTTTAGGGTTTAGGGTGTAGGGTGTAGGGTTCAAGGTTAAGGGTTAAGGGTGTAGGGTTTAAGATCTAGGGTCTACGGTTTAGGGTCCTCCACCCAGCAGTCCCGCAGAGTCTAGATCGCGCAGCACTTGGGCGCGAAATCAAGCCCAACACCTTTGGGATGCTTGTACTAGCAGTCCTTAGGGATTCTGGTACCCCCTATTATGACCCCTATTATAAGGACTGTTCGTATACGTGGGGACATCCCAGCTTCTAGCCTCTATGAAGGATAAGGGGTAGCATCCCCTAAAGGCAACCCGGGCCCAACAAAAAGCTACTAAAACCCAGCAGGTTCGACCCTGATCGCAAGGTTACATCTCCAGAGCAGTATGCACGGCAGACTTACCCCGTTACTAAGCCTTAAACCTTAAACCCTAAACACTAAACCCTGAACCCTAAACCCTCAACCGCCTAAAAAGGGCCCCGAAATCCTGAGGATCTTCATGAAGGGCCCTGGGAGCGTGCTGAAGATGCTGGAGCTGGCGCTCAACAAGCAGCATCTTGGCAGAATGCGGCCCCCGGAGGCTCTTGGTTTTGGATGTTTTGGGGTTTCGGGTTTTAAGGTTTAGGGTTTAGGGTTTGAGGTTAGGGTTTAGGGTTTAGGGTTTAGGGTTTAGGGCTTAGGGCTTACTAAGCTTGGGTTTGGGGAGGTTTGGGGTTGACGCAAGAGCGCTTGAAAGCTTCAGCACTGGACCATGAAGCCCTACGTACCAAGCCATAGGATGGTGTCGGAACAGGCATTCAAGGTCGAGGTTCCTGCAGGAAGGGTTTAGGGTTTAGGGTTTAGGGTTAGGGTTGAGGATTGAGGATTGAGGGTTGAGGGTTTACGGTTTAGGGTTTAAGGTTGAGGGTTGAGGGTTTGGGGTTTAGGGTTTAGGGTTTAGGGAGTTGGCTGTACCCTAAACGATGCCCCCCCCCCCCCATGGTATACATCAGCCCCTGCATATCCTCCAAGCCCTCAAACCTGAGCCCTAAACCCTAAACTATACCCTCTAGACCCTCTAGACCCTCTATACCCTCTATGTACGAAGGACCTTTAGGTATAATGTGAGGTAGCCTCTTTGTTTAGTATTGGGGGCCTAGCCCGGGCTTCCCCCCAATACTGAATCACGAGCCCGGGCCTCCCCCCAATACTAAATCACGAGCCCGGCCCTCCCCCCAATACTAAATCACGAGCCCGCGCTTCCCCCCAATACTAAATCACGAGCCCGGGCCTCCCCCCAATACTAAATCACGAGCCCGGGCTCGTAATTTAGTATTGGGGGAATTTCTATTTCAAAGATTTCAAAGATTTCAAAGGTTGCAAAAGGCGGGGGAAACTCCCGGGAAGTTTCCCAAACCTTTTGCAACATTTGAAATCTTTGAAATCTTTGAAATAGAAATTCCCCCCGGGCTTCCCCAATACTAAACCACGAGCCCGGGCTTCCCCCCAATACTAAATCACGAGCCCGGGCTTCCCCCCAATATTAAATCACGAGCCCGGGCTTCACCCTTAATACTAAATCACGAGCCCGGCCCTCCCCCCAATACTAAATCACGAGCCCGGGCCTCCCCCCAATACTAAATCACGAGCCCGGCCCTCCCCCCAATACTAAATCACGAGCCCGGGCTTCCCCCCAATCCTAAATCACGAGCCCGGGCTCGTAATTTAGTATTGGGGGAATTTCTATTTCAAAGATTTCAAAGATTTCAAAGATTTCAAAGGTTGCAAAAGGCGGGGGAAACTCCCGGGAAGTTTCCCAAACCTTTTGCAACCTTTGAAATCTTTGAAATCTTTGAAATCTTTGAAATCTTTGAAATAGAAATTCCCCCCGGGCTTCCCCAATACTAAACCACGAGCCCGGGCTTCCCCCCAATACTAAATCACGAGCCCGGGCTTCCCCCCAATACGAAATCACGAGCCCGGGCTTCACCCCTAATACTACATCACGAGCCCGGCCCTCCCCCCAATACTAAATCAGGAGCCCGGGCATCCCCCCAATACTAAATCACGAGCCCGGCCCTCCCCCAAATACTAAATCACGAGCCCGGGCCTCCCCCCAATACTAAATCACGAGCCCGGGCTTGTAATTTAGTATTGGGGGAATTTCTATTTCGAAGATTTCAAAGATTTCAAAGATTTCAAAGGTTGCAAAAGGCGGGGGAAACTCCCGGGAAGTTTCCCAAACCTTTTGCAACCTTTGAAATCTTTGAAGTCTTTGAAATCTTTGAAATAGAAATTCCCGCCGGGCTTCCCCAATACTAAACCACGAGCCCGGGCTTCCCCCCAATACTAAATCACGAGCCCGGGCTTCCCCCCAATACTAAATCACGAGCCCGGGCTTCACCCCTAATACTAAATCACGAGCCCGGCCCTCCCCCCAATACTAAATCACGAGCCCGGGCCTCTCCCCAATATTAAATCACGAGCCCGGCCCTCCCCCCAATACTAAATCACGAGCCCGGGCTTCCCCCCAATACTAAATCACGAGCCCGGGCTCGTAATTTAGTATTGGGGGAATTTCTATTTCAAAGATTTCAAAGATTTCAAAGATTTCAAAAGTTGCAAAAGGCGGGGGAAACTCCCGGGAAGTTTCCCAAACCTTTTGCAACCTTTGAAATCTTTGAAATCTTTGAAATAGAAATTCCCCCAATACTAAATAACGAGCCCGGGCTCGTGATTTAGTATTGGGGGGAGGCCCGGGCTCGTGATTTAGTATTGGGGGGAAGCCCGGGCTCGTGATTTAGTATTCGGGGGAAGCCCGGGCTCGTAATTTAGTATTGGGTGGAAGCCCGGGCTCGTAATTTAGTATTTGGGGGTGAAGCCCGGGCTCGTGATTTAATATTGGGGGGAAGCCCGGGCTCGTGATTTAGTATTGGGGGGAGGGCCGGGATCGTGGTTTAGTATTGGGGAAGCCCGGGGGGAATTTCAAAGATTTCAAAGATTTCAAAGGTTGCAAAAGGCGGGGGAAACTCCCGGGAAGTTTCCCAAACCTTTTGCAACCTTTGAAATCTTTGAAATCTTTGAAATAGAAATTCCCCCAATGCTAAATTACCAGCCCGGGCTCGTGATTTAGTATTGGGGGGAGGCCCGGGCTCGTGATTTAGTATTTGGGGGAGGGCCGGGCTCGTGATTTAGTATTGGGGGGATGCCCGGGCTCCTGATTTAGTATTGGGGGGAGGGCCGGGCTCGTGATTTAGTATTAGGGGTGAAGCCCGGGCTCGTGATTTCGTATTGGGGGGAAGCCCGGGCTCGTGATTTAGTATTGGGGGGAAGCCCGGGCTCGTGGTTTAGTATTGGGGAAGCCCGGGGGGAAATTCTATTTCAAAGATTTCAAAGATTTCAAAGGTTGCAAAAGGTTTGGGAAACTTCCCGGGAGTTTCCCCCGCCTTTTGCAACCTTTGAAATCTTTGAAATCTTTGAAATCTTTGAAATAGAAATTCCCCCAATACTAAATTACGAGCCCGGGCTCGTGATTTAGTATTGGGGGGAAGCCCGGGCTCGTGATTTAGTATTGGGGGGAAGGGCCGGGCTCGTGATTTAGTATTGGGGGGAAGCCCGGGCTCGTAATTTAGTATTGGGTGGAAGCCCGGGCTCGTAATTTAGTATTGGGGGAATTTCTATTTCAAAGATTTCAAAGATTTCAAAGATTTCAAAGGTTGCAAAAGGCGGGGGAAACTCCCGGGAAGTTTCCCAAACCTTTTGCAACCTTTGAAATCTTTGAAATCTTTGAAATCTTTGAAATAGAAATTCCCCCAATACTAAATAACGAGCCCGGGCTCGTGATTTAGTATTGGGGGGAGGGCCGGGCTCGTGATTTAGTATTGGGGGGAGGTCCGGGCTCGTGATTTAGTATTGGGGGGAAGCCCGGGCTCGTAATTTAGTATTGGGTGGAAGCCCGGGCTCGTAATTTAGTATTGGGGGAATTTCAAAGATTTCAAAGATTTCAAAGATTTCAAAGGTTGCAAAAGGCGGGGGAAACTCCCGGGAAGTTTCCCAAACCTTTTGCAACCTTTGAAATCTTTGAAATCTTTGAAATAGAAATTCCCCCAATGCTAAATTACGAGCCCGGGCTCGTGATTTAGTATTGGGGGGAGGGCCGGGCTCGTGAGTTTAGTATTGGGGGGAAGCCCGGGCTCGTGATTTAGTATTGGGGGGAAGCCCGGGCTCGTGATTTAGTATTGGGGGGAAGCACGGGCTCGTAATTTAGTATTGGGGGAATTTCTATTTCAAAGATTTCAAAGATTTCAAAGATTTCAAAGATTTCAAAGATTTCAAAGATTTCAAAGATTTCAAAGGTTGCAAAAGGCGGGGGAACTCCCGGGAATTTCCCCCGCCTTTTGCAACCTTTGAAATCTTTGAAATCTTTGAAATAGAAATTCCCCCAATGCTAAATTACGAGCCCGGGCTCGTGGTCTAGTATTGGGGGGAAGCCCGGGCTCGTGATTTAGTATTGGGGGGAAGGGCCGGGCTCGTGATTTAGTATTGGGGGGAAGCGCGGGCTCGTGATTTAGTATTGGGGGGAGGGCCGGGCTCGTGATTTAATATTGGGGAGGCCCGGGGGGAATTTCTATTTCAGAGATTTCAATCATTTCAAAGATTTCAAAGGTTGCAAAAGGCGGGGGAAACTCCCGGGAAGTTTCCCAAACCTTTTGCAACCTTTGAAATCTTTGAAATAGAAATTCCCCCAATACTAAATACGAGCCTCGGGCTCGTGATTTAGTATTGGGGGGAGCCCGGGCTCGTGATTTAGTATTTGGGGAGAGGCCCGGGCTCGTGATTTAGTATTGGGGGGAGGGCCGGGCTCGTGATTTAGTATTGGGGGGAAGCCCGGGCTCGTGATTTAGTATTGGGGGGAAGCCCGGGCTCGTAATTTAGTATTGGGTGGAAGCCCGGGCTCGTAATTTAGTATTGGGGGAATTTCTATTTCAAAGTTTTCAAAGATTTCAAAGATTTCAAAGGTTGCAAAAGGTGGGGGAAACTCCCGGGAAGTTTCCCAAACCTTTTGCAACCTTTGAAATCTTTGAAATCTTTGAAATAGAAATTCCCCCAATGCTAAATTACGAGCCCGGGCTCGTGATTTAGTATTGGGGGGAGGGCCGGGCTCGTGATTTAGTATTGGGGGGAAGCCCGGGCTCGTGATTTAGTATTGGGGGGAAGGGCCAGGCTCGTGATTTAGTATTGGGGGGAAGCCCGGGCTCGTAATTTAGTATTGGGGGAATTTCTATTTCAAAGATTTCAAAGATTTCAAAGATTCAAAGATTTCAAAGATTTCAAAGATTTCAAAGGTTGCAAAAGGCGGGGGAACTCCCGGGAATTTCCCCCGCCTTTTGCAACCTTTGAAATCTTTGAAATCTTTGAAATAGAAATTCCCCCAATGCTAAATTACGAGCCCGGGCTCGTGATCTAGTATTGGGGGGAAGCCCGGGCTCGTGATTTAGTATTGGGGGGAAGGGCCGGGCTCGTGATTTAGTATTGGGGGGAAGCGCGGGCTCGTGATTTAGTATTGGGGGGAGGGCCGGGCTCGTGATTTAATATTGGGGAGGCCCGGGGGGAATTTCTATTTCAAAGATTTCAATCATTTCAAAGATTTCAAAGGTTGCAAAAGGCGGGGGAAACTCCCGGGAAGTTTCCCAAACCTTTTGCAACCTTTGAAATCTTTGAAAATCTTTGAAATAGAAATTACCCCAATACTAAATTACGAGCCCGGGCTCGTGATTTAGTATTGGGGGGAAGCCCGGGCTCGTGATTTAGTATTGGGGGGAGGGCCGGGCTCGTGATTTAGTATTGGGGAGAGGCCCGGGCTCGTGATTTAGTATTGGGGGCCGGGCTCGTGATTTAGTATTAGGGGTGAAGCTCGGGCTCGTGATTTAGTATTGGGGGGAAGCCCGGGCTCGTGATTTAGTATTGGGGGGAAGCCCGGG
>CAJNDS010002147.1:281640-299140 GCA_905221605.1 Symbiodinium natans
CGTGATTTAGTATTGGGGGGAAGCCCGGGCTCGTGATTTAGTATTGGGGGGAGGGCCGGGCTCGTGATTTAGTATTGGGGAGAGGCCCGGGCTCGTGATTTAGTATTGGGGGGAGGGCCGGGCTCGTGATTTAGTATTAGGGGTGAAGCCGGGCTCGTGATTTAGTATTGGGGGGAAGCCCGGGCTCGTGATTTAGTATTGGGGGGAAGCCCGGGCTCGTGGTTTAGTATTGGGGGGAAGCCCGGGCTCGTGATTTAGTATTGGGGGGAAGCCCGGGCTCGTGGTTTAGTATTGGGGAAGCCCGGGGGTAATTTCTATTTCAAAGATTTCAAAGATTTCAAAGGTTGCAAAAGGTTTGGGAAACTTCCCGGGAGTTTCCCCCGCCTTTTGCAACTTTTGAAATCTTTGAAATCTTTGAAATCTTTGAAATAGAAATTCCCCCAATACTAAATTACGAGCCCGGGCTCGTGATTTAGTATTGGGGGGAAGCCCGGGCTCGTGATTTAGTATTGGGGGGAGGGCCGGGCTCGTGATTTAGTATTGGGGGGAGGCCCGGGCTCGTGATTTAGTATTGGGGGGAGGGCCGGGCTCGTGATTTAGTATTAGGGGTGAAGCCCGGGCTCGTGATTTAGTATTGGGGGGAAGCCCGGGCTCGTGATTTAGTATTGGGGGGAAGCCCGGGCTCGTGGTTTAGTATTGGGGAAGCCCGGGGGAATTTCTATTTCAAAGATTTCAAAGATTTCAAAGATTTCAAAGATTTCAAAGGTTGCAAAAGGTTTGGGAAACTTCCCGGGAGTTTCCCCCGCCTTTTGCAACCTTTGAAATCTTTGAAATCTTTGAAATCTTTGAAATAGAAATTCCCCCAATACTAAATTACGAGCCGGGCTCGTGATTTAGTATTGGGGGGAAGCCCGGGCTCGTAATTTAGTATTGGGGGGGAGGCCCGGGCTCGTGGGGGGAGGCCCGGGCTTGTGATTTTGTATTGGGGGGAGGCCCGGGCTCGTAATTTAGTATTGGGGGGAGGCCCGGGCAGCTGCCCCCAGGGCCACTTCACCATTTAAATTATTTAAATTGTTCAAATTATTTAAATTATTAAAACTCACCGAATTTATATAATTTAACTGCTTTAAATGTCGGGGGGGATTTAAATTATTTAAATTCCCGGCCTTTCCCACCCAGAAACCCACATAGGGTTTATTTGGAAGCTGTCTCTCTTTATTTTCAATTAGGTAGCAAAAAAACCGATTGCCAACTTCCAAATAGACCCTATTTAAGCCGCACACGGGGGGGGGGGGTCACATGTCTGTTTGAAGTGTTCCAGAGGCCCCGCAGGAATGGATCGGCTAACCATACACGCTTAGAATGGATTTGTTAACCATATTTCCTTCTGTTTCAAAAACGAAACAATTTGGAGTAGTCCAAAGCAAATAGGGGGAGTCATGTCATGGGACACCCAAATAAGCAAAGCAATTAGGAGGATGTCTGGCTAGATTCCTGTCTAAAGTGTTTGAAAGGATCCATAGAGATGGATTTGTTGGCCATCTTATCTTCTGTTTCAACAAGCACAACAATTAGGAAGAGTCCGAAACAATTAGGAGGAGTCATCTTATGAGATGCCCCGTAAAAGCAAAACAATTAGGAGGAGTCATGCTACGAGACGCCCCGATAAGCAGCATGTCTGGGGGACACGTCTGATTAAAATGTTCTAGAGGGTCCACAGGCAGGAATGGATGCAATAACCATACATGTCTGTTTCAAGCGCTTGAAAGGGTCCAAAGGAATGGGTTTGTTAACCGTAGTTCCGTGTGTTTCGAAAGGCAAAACAATATTGGAGGAGTCCAACACAATTCGAAGGAGTCATGTTATGGGACGCACCAACAAGGAAACCAACTAGGATGATGTCTGGGGGGGCATTTCTGTTTAAAGTGTTCGAAAGGATTCACAGGGATGGTTTTGTGTAGCCATATTCTCTCCGGTCTCAACATGTACAACAGCTGGAGGAGTCCGAGACAACTAGGAGAAGTCATGTTACGGACGCCCCAAGGAGGATGTCTGGGGGGACATTTTTGTACAACGCGGTTGAAAGGTCCACCGGAACGAACTTGTTAGCCATACATGTGTCTGTTTCAAGTCTCAAGTCTTTGAAGGGTCCAACGGAACGGGTTTGTTAGCCATATATCCTTCTGTTTCAGCAACAAGCAACGCAAGTCGAGGGATTCAAGCCAATTAGGAGGAGTCATGTTATGGGACGCCCCACGCATGTCTGTTTCAGGTGTTTGAAGGGTCCGTCTGTTTCAACAATCCAAACAAGTGGGAGGAGACCAAAACATTTAGGGGAAGTCTTGTTATGGGATGCCCCGCAAATTAGAAGTATGCCCACCAATCAAAGCCCTAGGCGCCCCTAGACCCTAAACCCTGATTAATATTCATATGAATTTCAACTTTAGTTTGGTTATTCGTATAGGTAAAAGCAGTCTTGTTAACTTATTTAATTTTTGAAAAAAAACAACTAAGTGACTGTCCTAGCAGAGCGGCCATGATGAAAACGTTGCTCTTTCGGACCCTTCCTTCTCGTTGTACAAGTTCTCCGCACTCCCAGCCGCGAAAGGGCAGCACTTTGTTAACACCATTATGGCTTTGTACACCAAATGCCATGGAAACGGAAGGGACAGGGGATAAACCTCTGTAAACCTTTACTTCAAAAGTACAGGAAACAGAGAGATCAGAGGAGTAATGTACGCAGATGATAAGGTAAGAAGAGGGACCAGGATAATTTGTCACTCCATCTCCCCTCTTCCTTCCTCTCCTCCTTTTCTCGCAGAATGAGATATATAGGAAGAAATGGTGAGGAAGAACAGACTGAAGTGGAGAGGAAAACTACCTCTCTACCTATCCCTCTCTCTCTCTCTCTCTCTCTCTCTCTCTCTCTCTCTTTCTCTCTCTTTCACTTTCATTCTCTCATTCTCTATCTTCCACTCTCCCTCTCCCTGTCTCCAGAAACTGAAGAGCAGAAAGCAAGAGAGGAGAAAGTAGACATAGGCCCATAGGCGGGGGCATGACCTCTTTTTTGTTTCTGCTTTGTCTTTTATCCTTCTTCTTCCTTTTTCTATGAGAGCGCAGGAAAGGAAAGGAAAGGAGAAGCGGGAAAAAAGGCCCCCTCAGTCTTCCGGGAATACACGACAAGACAAGGAACGGAGAGCTTGTCGTTCCCCCCCTCCCTTGCTCAGCTTTGCCACATCGAGGCAGACAAAAAGGCAAGGAGGACGGGCGCACAAAAGGAGGCCCATTTGTGCCTGCCTTCCTTCTGCTCTTTCATTCCTTCCTTTTCCACTGTTGTCAGAAAAGAAGAAGCAAAGAGAAGAGACGAAGAGAGGAAGGTTTTGGAGAAGGGGGCGGAACCCTCTCCTTCCCTTGTCTCTCCCTTCCTATCGTTCCTCCCTCTTTCATTTTCATTCTCTCATTCTCTCTCTTCCTCTCTCCCTCTCCCTGTCCCTCGCTCTCCTTCCTCCCCCTCATGCGTTTTCTCAGTGATAAGGAGACGGGGAAGAAAGACTGGGAAAGGAACGCTCCCCCAGCCACCCCCCGTCGCAGACATTTCTTACGTATCAGAGTCCAGAAACTGAAGAGCAGAAAGCAAAGAGAGGAGAAAGTAGACATAGGCCCATAGGCGGGGGCATGACCTCTTTTTTGTTTCTGCTTTATCTTTTATCCTTCTTCTTCCTTTTTCTATGAGAGCGCAGGAAAGAAAATGAAACGAGAGGTGGGTAAAAAGGCCCCCTCAGTCTTCCCGCAACTCTCTGGGAAAACACGACAAGACAAGGGAACCTTTACTTCAAAAGAACAGGAGACAGAAGAGAACAGAGGAGTAATGTTCGCAGATGATAAGGTATGAAGAGGGACCAGATAACTTGTCACTCCATCTGCCCTCTTCCTTGCTGTCCTCTTTTCTTCTTCCTCTTCTCTCCTCCTTTTCTCGCGAATGAGATATATAGGAAGAAATGGTGAGGAAGAACAGACTGAAGTGGAAAGCAAAACAACAGAAAGTTGCCACGCCTTGCGGTTGCTCGCCTTTCCTCTTTATTATCTATCTATCTACCTACACCCTCTCTCTCTCTCTATCTTTCCTTTCTCTTTCACTCTCATTCTCTCATTCTCTTTCTTCCTCTCTCCCTCTCCTTGTCCCTCGCTCTCACTCTCCACTTCTCCTTCCTCCCCCTCATGCATTTTCTCATTGATAAGGAGACAGGGAAGAAAGATTGGGAAAGGAACGCCCCCCCCCTGTGGCGGACATTTCTTACGTATCAGAGTCCAGAAATCGAAGAGCAGAAAGCAAGAGAGGAGAAAGTAGACATAGGCCCATAGGCGGGGGCATGACCCCCTTTTTTGTTTCTGCTTTGTCTTTTATCCTTCTTCTTCCTTTTTCTATGAGAGCGCAGGAAAGAACAGGAAAGGAGAAGCGGGAAAAAAGGCCCCCGCAGTCTTCCCGCAACTCTCCGGGAACACACGACAAGACAAGAAAACGGAGAGCTTGTCGTTCCCCCCCTCCCTTGCTCAGCTTTGCCACATCGAGGCAGACAAAAAGGCAAGGAGGACGGGCGCACAAAAGGAGGCCCATTTGTGCCTGTCTTCCTTCTGCTCTTTCATTCCTTCCTTTCCCACTGTTGTCAGAAAAGAAGCAGCAAAGAGAAGAGACGAAGAGAGGAGAGGAACGAAGAAAGATTTGGAAAAGGGGGCGGAACCCTCTCCTTCCCTTATGTCTCCCTTCCTATCGTTCCTCCCTCTTTCACTTTCATTCTCTCATTCTCTCTCTTCTTCTCTCCCTCTCCCTGTCCCTCGCTCTCACTCTCCACTTCTCCTTCCTCCCCCTCATGCGTTTTCTCATTGATAAGGAGACAGGGAAGAAAGACTGGGAAAGGAACGCTCCCCCTGCCACCCCCCGTCGCAGACATTTCTTACGTATCAGAGTCCAGAAACTGAAGAGCAGAAAGCAAGAGAGGAGAAAGTAGACATAGGCCCGTAGGCGGGGGCATGACCTCTTTTTTGTTTCTGCTTTGTCTTTTATCCTTCTTCTTCTTCCTTTTTCTATGAGAGTGCAGGAAAGAACAGGAAAGGAGAAGCGAAAAAAAGGCCCCCGCAGTCTTCCCGCAACTCTCCGGGAATTCACGACAAGACAAGAAAACGGAGAGCTTGTCGTTCCCCCCTTCCCTTGCTCAGCTTTGCCACATCGAGGCAGACAAAAAGGCAAGGAGGACGGGCGCACAAAAGGAGGCCCATTTGTGCCTGTCTTCCTTCTGCTCTTTCATTCCTTCCTTTCCCACTGTTGTCAGAAAAGAAGCAGCTAAGAGAAGAGACGAAGAGAGGAGAGGAACGAAGAAGGATTTGGAGAAGGGGGCGGAACCCTCTCCTTCCCTTATGTTTCCCTTCCTATCGTTCCTCCCTCTTTCACTTTCATTCTCTCACTCTCTTTCTTCTTCTCTCCCTCTCCCTGTCCCTCGCTCTCACTCTCCACTTCTCCTTCCTCCCCCTCATGCGTTTTCTCATTGATAAGGAGACAGGGAAGAAAGACTGGGAAAGGAACGCTCCCCCTGCCACCCCCTGTCGCAGACATTTCTTACGTATCAGAGTCCAGAAACTGAAGAGCAGAAAGCAAGAGAGGAGAAAGTAGACATAGGCCCATAGGCGGGGGCATGACCTCTTTTTTGTTTCTGCTTTGTCATTTATCCTTCTTCTTCCTTTTTCTATGAGAGCGCAGGAAAGGAAAGGAAAGGAGAGGCGGGAAAAAATGCCCCCGCAGTCTTCCCGCAACACTCTGGGAAAACATGACAAGACAAGGGAACCTTTACTTCAAAAGAACAGGAGACAGAAGAGAACAGAGGAGTAATGTTCGCAGATGATAAGGTATGAAGAGGGACCAGATAACTTGTCACTCCATCTGCCCTCTTCCTTGCTGTCCTCTTTTCTTCTTCCTCTTCTCTCCTCCTTTTCTCGCGAATGAGATATATAGGAAGAAATGGCGAGGAAGAACAGACTGAAGTGGAAAGGAAAACAACAGAAAGTTGCCACGCCTTGCGGTTGCTCGCCTTTCCTCTTTATTATCTATCTATCTACCTACACCCTCTCTCTCTCTCTCTATCTTTCCTTTCTCTTTCACTCTCATTCTCTCATTCTCTTTCTTCCTCTCTCCATCTCCTTGTCCCTCGCTCTCACTCTCCACTTCTCCTTCCTCCCCCTCATGCGTTTTCTCATTGATAAGGAGACAGGGAAGAAAGACTGGGAAAGGAAAGCTCCCCCTGCCACCCCCTGTCGCAGACATTTCTTACGTGTCAGAGTCCAGAAACTGAAGAGCAGAAAGCAAGAGAGGAGAAAGTAGACATAGGCCCATAGGCGGGGGCATGACCCCCTTTTTGTTTCTGCTTTGTCTTTTATCCTTCTTCTTCCTTTTTCTATGAGAGCGCAGGAAAGGCAAGGAAAGGAAAGGAGAGGCGGGAAAAAAGGCCCCCGCAGTCTTCCCGCAACACTCTGGGAAAACACGACAAGACAAGGGGCACGGAGAGCTTGTCGTTCCCCCCCTCCCTTGCTCACCTTTGCCACATCGAGGCAGACAAAAAGGCAAGGAGGACGGGCGCACAAAAGGAGGCCCATTTGTGCCTGCCTTCCTTCTGCTCTTTCATTCCTTCCCTTTCCCACTGTTGTCAGAAAAGAAGAAGCAAAGAGAAGAGACGAAGAGAGGAGAGGAATGAAGAAGGTTTTGGAGAGGGGGGCGGAACACCCTTCTCTTATCTCTACCTTCCTATTCTTTTCATCTTTCCGGCGGTTCCTTCCATAACTTGGACTTGTGAGAAAGCGACGAGAGGCCAAGATCAGGGGGGTGACTCGCTATTGTGTTACCTCATAGTTGTTTCATTTTTCTTGAAAAACAGAAAGGCCCCCTCCGACTTGTTTCCAAGGATGAGTGAGTTTGCTAAGCCATAAACCCAACTTAAACTCTGACATGCTTCAGGCATAAAGCATTCAATGGTTTTAATAGGGAAAGAAGGACAAGACCTCACATTATACCTAAAGGTCCATGGCACATACCCTCTATACCCTCTATGCCCCTCTGTAATACCCTCCCCAAAACCCTACAAGCCCCCCAAAACCCTAGCCCCCAAGCCCCTACGTACTCAGAGCGCTGCAAGGAGCGGCCGCCGGACGAGCAAGTCAATACCAAAGGCCATTGAGTGCGTTTAGGGTCCAGGGAAGGGGGGCAGGGTTTAGGGTTTAGGGTTTAGGGTTTAGGGTTTAGGGTTTAGGGTTTAGGGTTTAGGGTTTAGGGTTTAGGGTTTAGGGTTTAGGGTTTAGGGTTTAGGGTTTAGGGTTTAGGGTTTAGGGTTTAGGGTTTAGGGTTTAGGGTTTAGGGTTTAGGGTTTAGGGTTTAGGGTTTAGGGTTTAGGGTTCCCGCCTTTTGGTGCCTCAAAGTAGCCGAGCAAGGGGGGTTCATCCGTTTGGGTAGGGTAGGGGGCTTGTGAGAATTTGCGTTTTGTTGAGTTAAGGGTCGTGAGGGCTTGGCGTCTAGGATTTCGGTACCTGTAAGCCCTAGGCCCTAGAAGCCCCCCCAAGCCCTAACTGTTCTAAAGAAGCCGAAAACTCTACGTCCTGTTAGTTTCAAACGCAGGCCTTGACATCCTGATAAGCAACCCTATCAAACCCTGACAACCTCTGAAAAGCGCGAAACGCTTTACAAACCTCTAAAGCACGTTAACCCCCCTACTTAAACTTCTCCGAACCCCAAAAAACCGATGCAGACCCGATTATTGATTGAAACCTTCAATCTGAACCCGAAAACCTAAGCCCCAAACCCTAAACCCTAAACCCTAAACCCTAAACCCTAAACCCTAAACCCTAAACCCTAAACCCTAAACCCTAAACCCTAAACCCTAAACCCTAAACCCTAAACCCTAAACAACCCTAAACCCTAAACCCTAAACCCTAAACAACCCTAAACCCTAAACCCTAATCCCTAAACCCTAAACCCTAAACCCTAAACCCTAAACCCTAAAACCCTAAACCCTAAACACTAAACCCCGAAAAGCCGCCCCACGACGCCCGCTTCAGATGCCCTTGGAGCGCGGGTACGCGCCGAAGGTAGCGCTGCCGCCCGCAGTCCCGAAGGCTGGTGCCTGGGTGGGTTTAGGGTTTAGGGTTTAGGGTTTAGGGTTTAGGGTTCAGGGCTCATGGGGATTTAGGGTTTGGGGCAAGGTTTTCCGGTTTAGGTAGCAAAGGGGTTTGTAGGGCGGTCTAGTTTAGGGGTGACGTAAGGGGCTGGGCCTACATACAGAATGGTTTTGAGGGACACTCACATGGGCATAGGGTTTATATGGGGTTTAAGAGGCTGCTAGAGGTTTGATTGAGTCATATATAAAACACCTGAACCCCAAACCCTAAACCCTAAACCCTGAACCCTAAACCCTAAACCCTAAACCCTAAACCCTAAACCCTACACCCTAAACCCTAAACCCTAAACCCTAAAAACACATGTTTTTGTTTCTTTCTTTACCTTTCACCTCAATGTTTCGGCCCCTCGAGTCGGTCTAGGGATCGAGGGTTACCAGCCCTGACAACTGCCTGTCCTCAAAGCCCCAACCCCCGAACCCCGAACCCTGAACCCCTAAACCCGAAACCCCGAACCTAACCTAAGCCCTTAACCCTCCCCCAGCCCTCCTAGCCCTAAACCCCAAAACCCCCCAAACCCCTGAACCCTAAACCCTTGCAGCCCTACAACCCCCAAACCCGGGTAGGCGAGCCCAGCTCCGCTGGGACACAGCCCACCGCCAGCGAAAGTGCCTGCCGTGACTCCTTCGCCGGCCCCGCTGTGGCCCAAGGCCCTGAAAAGGTTTAGGGTTTAGGGTTTAGGGTTTAAGGTTTAGGGTTTAGGGTTTAGGGTTTAGGGAGCTCGGGGTTACGGGGTTTTGGGAGCTTGGGGTTGTGGGGGGGCGTCGGGCTTACGTAGGGGCTTTAGGGCTTGGGGTTTCGGGTTTAGGGTTTCGGGTTGGTTTAGGGGGCACCAACTTGGAATGCTTTCCGACTTCCCCATGTTTTAGCGATAGAACCGAAGGTTGGGATCTGGGGCCGCTCGGGGTTTAGGGGACCCTAAACCCTAAACCCTAACCCTAAACCCTAAACCCTAAACCCTAAACCCTAAACCCTAAACCCTAAACCCTAAACCCTAAACCCTAAACCCTAAACCCTAAACCCTAAACCCTAAACCCTAAACCCTAAACCCTCAACCCTGAACCCTGAACCCTAAACCCTAAACCCTAAACCCTAAACCCTAAACCCTAAACCCTAAACCCTAAACCCGAAACCCGAAACCCGAATCCCGAAGCCCGAAACCCTAAACCCTAAACCCTAAACCGGGCGGACGTAGGGGACTTCGGATCCTCCTCAACCCTTCATGGCATAGTTCCCGAGCCGCCTGGGGGAGGGCAGGGTCATGAGATTCTACCTTGGAACACTAAGGTTGTGCCCCGGATTGGTTTGGGGACCCTTGTTCAAGATTTTTCTAAGGGAATTCAAGGGCCATATTTTGGGATATTCCCCCTTAGACTAGCAGTCCTTTGCAGGGATAATTTTGGGGGAAGCATCCCAAAGTCTGTCAATTGAGGGAAACCTCCCTAAACCCTAAACCCTACACCCTAAACCCTAAACCCTAAACCCAAACCCCAAACCCTAAACCCTAAACCCTAAACCCTAAACCCTAAACGCTAAACCCCAAACCCTAAACCCTAAACCCTTTTAGGGGCACATCCTTAGGGGTCCGAGTCTGACTCCCTTGACAGGGTTCGGTCGCCATAAACACCCCAAAAAGCTCCGAGGCTCTCTCTGAACCCCAAAGGGCCCCCAAGCCCTGGGGGTTTAGGGTTTAGGGTTTAGGATTTAGGGTTTCGGGTTAAGGGTTTAGGGTTTAGGGTACAGCCTGATTGCAGGACTCGAGCTCGCGATTGTGCGGGCCTCGGCGATGTGGCAACTCCCGAAGAGCCTGCTACGCCTCAGCTCCGGAATCCACCTTGAAGTCATATTGAGGACCCCAAAACCCCAAACCCCAAACCCCAAACCCAAGACCCAAAACCCAAAATCCAAAACCCTAAACCCAAAACCCTAAACCAAAAACCCAAAACCCTAAACCCTAACTCCCTTTTTTGGGTTCCTGGGTCATCCCCGAGGTCCGTCTACAGCGCCGGCTATCAAGGCATGCGGCCCTACATGGAGGCCCGGCTGGCCGCCCCGCGCGCTTGCTTTGTTTCTTTTGTTTGTTCCGAGGTTCGCAGAAGCCCCTACGCCTTGAACCCTAAACCCTAAACCCTAAGCCCTAAGCCCTAAACCCTAAACCCTAAACCCTAAACCCTAAACCCTAAACCCTAAACCCTAAACCCCTAAGAACTAAACCCCAAGCCCTAAACCCTCAACCGTAAACCGGGTTTGGGAATGCAAAACTCCCAAACTCCAAAGACCAAACCCAAAACCCCCAACCCTAAACCCAAGACCCCCAAACCCTCAACCCTAAACCCCAGACCCTAAACCCCAGACCCTAAATCCTGAACCCCAAACTCTAAACCCTGATTCCCAAGTGCGGACAGGATCGGGCGTGCGGCCAGATTGCGATACCTGGCTTCCCGAAGGCCTAACCGCCGGTGCCGTCGGACGACAAGTCAGCTTGTCGGGTTTAGGGGCTTAGGGTGTGGGGTTTCGGGGTTTCGGGGTTTTGGGGTTTTGGGGTTTAGGGTTTGGGGGTTAAAGGGTTTAGGGGTTTAGAGCTTTAGGGGTTTAGGGGTTCAGGGGTTCATGGTGTAGGGTTTGTGTGTACGTATAGGTTTTAGGACCTAAGGGGTTCGGGATCCATTGCAGGCACGGAGGCACGAAGCTTCGAAGCCCATTCCCTCACACCCCCATTGCGACATCTCGAAACCGACGCCCGCAGAAGCACCGATCAGGGTTTAGGGTTTAGGGGTTTAGGTTTTAGGGTTTAGGGTTTAGGGTTTAGGGCAACGAGGACGCAGAGTAGGCCCTTCTTTCAATCTTTTTGGGGTTTAGTTTCCCTTGAAACCCCTCAAAACAGGGCACTCTTACTCTTGGGATACTCTCGAGTCGAGTCATCGGACCATTGAAAAGAAGGAGTTTCGTATCTGAAGGGAACCCACTGGTTCTCAACTCATGATAGAACTGATAGTTTAGGGGATTAGGGGTTTAGGGTTTAGGGTTTAGGGCTTCGGACAGAACTGATAGACTTTTTCGGGAAACTAGATAGACTGATCAAGAATCGACGACCCAGACCCTAAGCCCTCAACCCTAATACAATGGGCTTTAGGTCTGTATTTGCAGATCGAAGTACTAAGTAGGGTTCTCGCCATAGTTGCCCTACTTCTAGCCCTACTTGTAAGTGCCCCTAAACCCTAAACCCTAAACCCTAAACCCTGAACCCTAAACCCTAAACCCTAAACCCTAAACCCGAGATGAGGGAGCACCTCGAGCGACATGGAGCAGAAGGGGTTCTTCCTGAACTACGCTGGGGAGTTCGTCAATGGGTGGAGGAGGAGAAACGGGGTGCGCATTTCATGTTGCAAATACTACGCCGCATTGAGGTGGAGGTCCTTGGGTGTGGTGGGGTGGAACTTCCCCGTGAACGGCGACCTCGTGACATCATGGGAGAGACGCGGGCTGTAACGTGGGCGAGGCAGTTCCGGGAGAGACTGGGGCGCATCGCCAGGAGAGAAGCGCAAATTTCAGCGCCGAGACGTGCTGGGCGATCACGCTCACCGAGGCGAACCACTGGGGAGGCGGCTACTTCAAGCGGGGCGACGTCGTCCGGGACTACGCGCACAGACTTGGTGGATGGTGGGCTGGAGAACGGGGCGCCTGTGGAACATGGAGTGCTGGCGGTGGCAGATGGGATGATGGCGATCGAGGATGGGGTGCTGGCGGTTGAGGATGGGATGCTGGCAGTCGCGGATGCCACGTTGGACACTGCTGGGGAGGAGGAGAGTGGATTGGAGGAGGTGACAAGACGTGGAGGTGATGGGGAGGATGACAACTCCGACAGCGACGCCACGGTCCTGATGGTGATGCCACTGCCTGGGTTGTGGACTACGTCTTTGCCATGGGCTACGTCTTCATCCTCGCCGTGGACTACGTCTTCCCGCTCTTTGCGAACCACAATGGGCGGTGGAGGAGGTGGTGAAAACCATGGGGTGGATCGTGCAGATGAAGAATGTCGCCCGGGGGGTGATGGTATGGGTGGTCGTGATCGTGGTCGTGTCCTGCCTGTTCGACTGGGGGTGGACTATGAATGTGAGGAGGGAGAGGAGGAGTAGGGAAGCTGTTTCACAATACGGACCGGACAGCATTATTGCTGCACGCCAGTGATTCCGGTTTTAAAAAAAAACCCTAAACCCTAAACCCTAAACCCTAAACCCTAAACCCTAAACCCTAAACCCTAAACCCTAAACCCTAAACCCTAAACCCTAAACCCTAAACCCTAAACCCTAAACCCTAAACCCTAAACCCTAAACCCTAAATGCCCATGAACCTTCAGGTAGGTCTGTAATGCGTTGGAGCCAGTAGGGGAATTTAGGCTTGTTTGGGCTCCTGAGTTGCCTCAGGGTTCTTGGCTTACGGGGCATTTAGGTGAACAATACCTGGGCGAATTGCTAGGTTTAGGGTTTAGGGCTTCCCCATATGCTATTATTCGTGCGAGCTACCTATAGCTGGTCCCTCCCCGCTTTCCCGCCGCCGCGCCTCCTCAGCCATGCCCTCTACGCGACCTTGTCCGGACGAAGACACACAGACAGCTGCTTTCCGGGCTTGTCCGCGCCTGGATCCTACTGCCTTCCAACGCCTCATTTCCGACGTTATGTGGGCGGCCGAGCTCTTATCCAAGACTCTGGCCGTCTGTTGGGAGTGAGGTCTGCTGGCTCTACTGACAGCAGTCAGTGGCTTAGTTCCCGCAGACCGCATCGAGCTGACACCCTCCATGAGCATACCTTCCTCCCTCTGGATCCTCTTGCACCTGGGTCTACCAACTCTTCTGGGTCACCCGTGTCGTGGCTGAAGCTCTAAGGCTCATGTTTCGCCCTCAATGGGACAGCGAGATGCACCGTCATCGCCAGCTACTGGAGGCCATGCCCCCAAACGGCCGCGATGAGAAGCCCGAGGCACCCCCGCGACGTGAACTGTTGGCTGGCGGCGGATCTCTTGCTCCCACTGGACTGCAGATGAGTTTGTCTCAGAATCGGTCTGCGGCGGTATGTGTGGAGCCTGAGATCGACCAGCTCCTTGCCTGGTTCACCGCGGAATCTTCCATTAACAGTGGCGCCCCTGCAAAGCTGTGGATGGGGCAATCTGGCCGCGTCCGGTGATGGACAAAAGCCGCACCTTCGAGGTTGTGAACCCTTGGTTCGGAGTGTTGTGCGGGGGCCATGTGCCTGAACTCTTTCGCGCCACCCAGAGGAATGTCTTCGGTCTGCGTCAGCGGGTCACAGCAGTAAGCCTACGTAGGGTTCTTTAATTGGCTATCAGTGCCCATGAACCTGCAGGTTCTAGGACGTCTTTTGCAGAACGTGCTTCTATAAACGTTCTGAGGCCTCATCACTGGGCAGCCTGCAGTCCTTGAGCTTCGGAGATGGGTTTTAACCGTCGCTTGCAGAATGTTGCCTTGCAGCTTGCAGTCCATGAGCTTGTGTTGCTTTTCCTGCCGGCTTGCAGTCCTTGAGCTTCAGAACTTACGGGAAGGTTCATGGTGCTTGTTAACCACTTATAACTGTGCTTATAACTGTTGCAGTCCTGGAGTTTTCGATTTAAAAAAATTGGAGAATGTTGCCTTACATGGCAGCTTGCACTCCTTGAGCTTCGGAAGTCATTGCAGAGAGTTTCGAGAATGCAGCCTTTGCTGGCAGCTTGCAGTCCTTGAGCTTCGGTTTTTTTCCTTCAAGCAGAGTTGGGAGAATGTTGCCTTTCCTGGCAGCTTGCAGTCCTTGAGCCATCCGCCGAAAGCATCGTGCAAATGCAAGAGCGTCCGTGCAGATGCACTTGTTGTTGGCTAAAAGTTTGGGATTGTTTAGGGTTTAGGGTTTAGGGTTGAGGGTTTAGGGTTTAGGGTTTAGGGTTTAGGGTTAGGGTTTAGGGTTTAGGGTTTAGGGTTTAGGGTTTAGGGTTTAGGGTTTAGGGGGTGGTATTTTCGGTTAGGGGTGCCATGCAGGCCTCCATCTTTGCAGTCTTCGATGGCCACGGCGGCTACCAGGCCACAGCACAGCGCAGGGCTGCGTGAGGTTAAGCTAGGGCTTGGGGTTTAGGGTTTAGAGTTTAGGGTTTAGGGTTTAGGGTTTAGAGTTCAGGGTTTAGCAATTAGTAAGGGTTTAGGGTGTAGGGTTATAGGGGTTTGGGGCCTTCGAGCTAGACCGGCTCAGGCTTTTCTTCGTGCCTTCGGGAGTAGGGTTTAGGGTGTCAGCCAGAAGCCTTAAAAGCCCTCTTCCCCATGGACAAGTCTCGTGTGCCTCACACAAGAATGGGGTTTAGGGCTCGGAGTTTCGTGTCAGTGCCCTTGTCCCTTTCTGTGGTTGCGGTTACTTAGGCCCTCAACCCCCACAGTGGGATCACCTCAACTACAACCCCAAACCTTCTAAACACCATATGGTTGTTTAAGCTTTGTTTAAGGGGCCATTTGGGGCCATATTCTTTAGCTGGGGGTACTCGCCGCGGAGGGTAGTACTTGAAGCTTCATGGGTGCTTTGAAGTAGGGCTATAGGAACAAGATTATCGACAAGTATCACGATGGCTACCCTAGAAGCAACCAAGAACCTCCGAGATAGGCTCTTGGGATATAGGGTGGCTGAAGCGAAGACCTAAGCACCTTGCGTCCCTATCAGGTTGCGCCAAACCCTAAACCCTAAACCCTAAACCATAAACCAGAAACCCGAAACCCGAAACCCTAAACCCTAAGCCCTGAACCCCAAGACGCTGGAGCCCCCAAACCCTGGACAGGTCGCACAGATGGCAGCCGAGAGGCTACCAAGGCAGGTTTCTGTGGTCTTCGGGTCTTAGGGTTTTAGGGTTTAGGGTTCAAGGGGGGTTTAGGGTCTTATGTAGGACTACTTAGAAGTGCCCATGAACCTTCAAGAAGCTTTGACACTGATTCCTGGCGACGATAGGGGTCGGAATCATTCCTAATAGCATTCCGTTGTGGTCCCGATGGTCCCTCCTCATCTCTACTGGTTTAACCCCCCAAAGCCCTATTCTAAGTACTATGGCCCCTATATTCGTGCATCTGAGCCCCCCTAAACCCTAAACCCTAAACCCTAAACCCTAAACCCTAAACCCTAAACCCTAAACCCTAAACCCTAAACCCTAAACCCTAAACCCTAACCCCGAAACCCTAACCCCTAAACCCTAAACCCTAAACCCTAAACCCTAAACCCTAAACCCTAAACCCTAAACCCTAAACCCTAAACCGTAAACCGTAAACCCTAAACCCTAAACCCTAAACCCTAAACCCTAAACGTTTAGGGCTTAGGGTTTGGGGTTCCTACTGGCTCCGAATAGGAGGCCCGAAACCCGAAACCCTCAAACCCTCGTCTGTGAGCTCCCGGCGGCAAGTGACGGTTTATGGTTTAGGGTTTAGGGTTCGGGGTTTAGGGTTTAGGGTTTGGGGTTTAGGGTTTAGGGTTTGGGGTTTAGGGTTTAGGGTTTTGGGTTTAGGGTTTGGGGTTTGGGGTTTAGGGTTTGGGGTTTGGGGTTTAGGGGTTTAGGGGTTTGTGGTTTAGGGGTTTAGGGGTTTAGTGGGTTTAGTGGTTAGGGGTTTAGGGGTTTAGTGGTCAGGGGTTTAGGGGTTTAGGGGTTTAGAGGTTTTGTGGTTAGGGGTTTAGGGGTTGAGGGGTTGAGGGCTTGAGGGCTTGAGGGTTTAGGGTTGAAGGTTTAGGGTGGGGTTTAGGTGTAGGGTTCGAAGGGTGTAGGGTTCGAGGGTTTGGGGTTTCGGTACCCCACCACCGGAACATTACATAACCCTAAACCCCAAAGCCCCAAGCCTGAACCTCAAACCCCCCCTGCCCCCCCAGTGGCTTCCGGCTACCGTCTATGCGGCCAACACACTTTGCAGGAAGTAGCGGCCCAAACCAACAAAGCCTTCTACAAAACCAGCCCCCTCCCCCCAAGTGGGCTCGGGTTCAGGGTTCAGGGTTCAGGGTTTAGGGTTTAGGGTTTAGGGTTTAGGGTTTAGGGTTTAGGGTTTAGGGTTTAGGGTTCAGGGTTTAGGGCTCAGGGAACACTGAGCCCCAATTCCGAAACTCAAGGGCCCCCCAACCCCACCCCACCCCCCCACCCCCAAGCCTCTCGATGCCTCAATCGTGCAGAATACTCGTGGACAAGCTCACCTCGGGCGTGGAGCCAGCAAAGGCGTTGAAGGATCGCCGCGCAGGGGGGCTTTCAGGTTTGCGGGGTTTAGGAAACCCCAAACCCTAGACCGACCCTAAGCCCTAAACCCTAAACCCTAAACCCTAAACCCTAAACCCTAAACCCTAAACCCTAAACCCTAAACCCTAAACCCTATATAAACCCTAAACCCCAAACCTTAAACCCTCTTCCCTGAACACCTCAACCCTAAACGCCTAAACCCTACGAAAGGGCTCAAAGCTTTCAATGGTTCAAGGGACTCGATGCGATTTTTTGTATTTTGCTCTTAAGGCTTTGGGGGGGCTATAGCGGCCTTTCAGTTGGGTGCATCTTAGGGTTGAGGGTTGACGGTTTTTAGGGTTTAGGGTTGAGGGTTTTTAGGGTTTAGGGTTGAGGGTTTTTAGGGTTTAGGGTTTAGGGTTTAGGGTTTAGGGGGGTTTAGGGTTGAGGGTTTAGGGTTTCGAGTGGAGGGTTACACTTACGACCCGAAAAGGTGGCGGCTCTGCATGCAGGCCGCATGAGTCGGCTCAGCAGGTGCTCACCCTAACACCCTGCAACTCCTCAACCCTACACATCCTCCACCCTATGAGCCCTGAACCCCAAAACTCAAAACACTATGAATCCGAAATCTTGTAACCCTAAACCCTAAACCTTGTACCCCAAGAAACTTTGTAACCCTACAGCTCTGTAACCACTGTACCCCTCAGCGTAAATGGTTGGAGGACTCCTTCTGCGCCTTCGACGACGACCTCCGCGCGTCGAGCTCCACAGCCTTCCAGCCCCTTAGCGGTTGGTCTGAGGGTTTAGGGTTTGGGGTTTAGGGTTTAGGGTTTAGGATTTAGGGCTTAGGGTTTAGGGTGGTTGGTTTCAGGGTTTTCGTGGGGCTTGGAAGGGGGGGGGGGTTCTTGTGCTCTATGGTATTGGGGGTGTTTTTGGGTTTGAGGCTGTTGGGTGTTGGGGTGTTTTCGGTTTGGGCTTTGTAGTTCGCAGGTTTTGACCTCCAGGGTCTCTTAGGGGCGACGGGTTTCAGTGTTTTGGGTTTGCAGGGTTTAGGGTTTCAGCGCTCTAACCCTTCCTATTCATA
>CAJNDS010002147.1:304140-324140 GCA_905221605.1 Symbiodinium natans
CTGCCCCGGAACGCCTTTTCCTGGGCAGGTGATTTGTCTACCCGAGGTTCTGGAGGCCGGTGGGTGGGTGGCAAGCGGGGCTCGTGGGCTCCCCTTGGCGTTTGTTTAGGGGTTTGGGGTTTTGGGTTAGGGGTTTGGGGTTTAGGGTTTTGGGTTTGGGGTTAGGGGTTAGGGGTTTGGGGTTAGGGTTTTGGGTTAGGGTTTGGGGTTGGGGTTTCGGGTTTAGGGTTTAGGGTTTAGGGTTTAGTGTTTAGGGTTAGGGTTTGGGGTTTAGGGTTTAGGGTTGAGGGTTGAGGGTTGAGGGCTTAGGGTTCAGGCTTCAGGGTTTAGGGTTTAGGGGTTGTTAAACCCTACCTTCATGGGTACGTAGAAGCAGGGGCATAAGCAGGGTAACTATGTTTATGTAGGTAGGGCAACTATGGATATAACCCTGCTTAGGGTACTTCTCACCCTATGTCACGAAACCTCCAAGTAGCCCTATGGCAGGTCCAGATCAGCAGTGAGGATCAGTTCATGGTGATGGCCAGCGACGGTGTCTTTGAGGCCCTCGAACTTGGAGGGGTCGTGAGCCAGCGGGGCTTGGTCTTTGAAGAAGTTCCCCAAAAAGCCGGGCCGCTGACTTCTTGCTAGCCCTCCCTAATCCCTAAGTCCCAAGTCCTACCTCGACATACCCACGAGCCTGCACTGAAGTCCTGGGGGCATGAAGGCAGTGGCTTCTACTTCCTTATTCAGGGTTTGTAGAACCGGGAGACTCCCAATCTTATCCCCTGAGCCCGAAGACCAAGCCTCTTTCAAGCCCTGATGAACCCTAAGCCTTGAGCCGAAGGAGTTCAGGGCTCGTTTGTTTGGGGCATGTGCAGTTGAGGGGGGGACGCCGCCCCCCCGCCCAGCAACCCCAAAAGCCTCAGCCATTGCTCATAGGGCTTAGGGCCGAGCTGCAGGTGTTCACCTCCGACCAGCTGGTTCAGGAGTTGCTCAAGGCCTCTTTTGCTCGTGCTGGTGCTAGGGTTCAGGGTTCAGGGTTCAGGGTTTAGGGTTTAGGGTTTAGGGTTTAGGGTTTAGGGTGTGGGGTTTAGGGCTTGGGGTTTAGGGTTTAGGGTGGCGCTTTGAGGTTTCAGGGGTGTAGGAGTAGGGTTATAAGTGGGTAGCTATGATAGATCCTTCTCGGGGTCACTTATAACCCTCAACCCTAAACCCTAAACCCATCAACCTGCAATTGAACCTTCAAGAAGGCTGCGGCGTTCAGGGTTTAGGCTTGGTAGGGGAAGTGGGAGGCTACATTGCGCTTGAAACATTTCGGCAGTGCTTTGGCAGAGTATTGAGGGAAACCCAAAAACTCCCTAAGCCCTAAACATCCCTGAGCCCTAAACCCAAAACCCTAAACCCAACAACCCCAACAACCCCAACAACCCCAACAACCCCAACAACCCCAACAACCCCAACAACCCCAACAACCCCAACAACCCCAACAACCCCAACAGCCCCAACAGCCCCAACAACCCCAACAACCCCAACAGCCCCAACAACCCCAACAACCCCAACAACCCCAACAACCCCAACAACCCCAACAACCCCAACAACCCGAACAACCCCAACAACCCCAACAACCCCAACAACCCCAACAACCCCAACAACCCCAACAACCCCAACAACCAAAACAACCAAAACAACCCCAACAACCCTGAACTCTAAAGCTTCCCCTATCGGTTTCGGGTTTAGGGTTTAGGGTCAAGCAGCATAGCTTCAACCGGCCATTCCGTCTCTGCCGGCTTTGCCCGATGCATTTTAGATCGGGGCCTCCTTGAGAATCCCAACCTAACCCCTACACCCTAAACCCTAAACCCTAAACCCTAAACCCTAAACCCTAAACCCTCAACCCTAAACCCTAAGCCCTCAACCCTAAACCCTAAACCCTATACCCTAAACCCTAAGCCCTGAACCCTATACCCTAAGCCCTAAGCTCTAAACCCTAAACCCTAAACCCTAAACCCTAAACCCTAAACCCTAAACCCTAAACCCTAAACCATTGAGAACGCCCCAGGAGCGGCGGCGACTGAAGACGTGGCCCATGGCTGTGGATAGCATCCTGAAGAGCCTGGGAGTGGATGGGCTTTGGAGGGTTTTATGGGGTTTAGGGGTTTAGGGGTTTTTAGGGGTTTAGGGGTTTAGGGTTTAGGGTACATGGTTTTGGGATTTCAGGGCCTCTCCGGGTGTGGGGTTCACGGTTTTTCGGGTTGTCTGGGCAGAGGGGGCTACTGGGCCAGGGGGCCGGGGAGTTGGGGCTTTGGGGGTTGGGGGGGTTGACGGATTTGGCGGTTTGGTGGGGGATTTTGAGGGACTTGGGGGTTTTGGGGAGCCAGGGCCGGTTTTGGGGTTTAGGGTTTAAGGGTTTAGGGGTTTAAGGGTTTAGGGTTTGGGTTTTTGGGGTTGGGTTGTTTGGGGGTTTAGGGTTTAGTGGTTCAGTGAAAAGGCGCGATGCCTTTCTGTTTTTTATTTTTTTGGGGTCGGTTGCTCTGCAGCATGCGGTTTGTTTCAGGTGGTTTGAGGGGCTTTAGGGGGTTTGAGGGGTTTCAGGGGGTTTGAGGGGTTTCAGGGAGTTCAGAGGGTTCAGGACATTCACGAGGTTCAGGGATTTGGGGCTTCTTCTTCCTTCAGTGCTTGCCTTAGTTGCCTTACTATAGGGGTCGGAAGAATTACTCATAGTATTACCCTAAACCCTAAACCCTAAACCCTAAACCCTAAACCCTAAACCCTAAACCCTAAACCCTAAACCCTAAACCCTAAACCCTAAACCCTAAACCCTAAACCCTACATTAGTTGCCTCTTGCCAGCCTTGGGAAACTCTCCTCGGAAGCCGCGTCAGGAGAGCCTGGAGCAGCGGCGACAACGTGAGCATTTGCCGCCGGCTGAGTCGGGCATCAGTTCTTTTCAGGGTTCAGGGTTCAGGATTCAGGGTTTAGGGTTTAAGGGTTTAAGGGTTTAAGGGGTTAGGGGCGGTGAAGGTAAAAGGGGTTCCGAGTTTAAGGCCTGGAAACAGAAGAGGTGCTGTCGGAACCCCGCTGGAGTGATGGTCGTGTGAAAGGGGCGGGGCGGCGGGAGGTTTGTGTGTGTGGGGGGGGGGGGCGGGGTGTGATCCGCTTTCGGGGTTGAGTGGCCAGTCCCTTGAACTTTCAAATACACACCTTTTACCTCAGCTGCCGAACCCTGACCCCGAAACCCCCTCCACTCCCTAAATTCCCCCAAAAGGTCCTTGAAGCCCCCTGAAAGCCCACCCTTAAAACCCCCTTGAGGCCCCCTTAAAGCCCCCCCCTGAAAGGCACCCTTAAACTATATCCCCTTTTGTCAGTTTTTTGTTTATATAAAAACCCAAGAGGATATTAGGCATATTGTGTTTATCAAGGTTCCAGGGGGAGTCTAGCTTAAAGCCCCCCGCCCCCCCTTGGGTTTAGGGTTTAGGGTTTAGGGTTTAGGGTTTAGGGTTTAGGGTTTAGGGTTTAGGGCTTAAAGCCCCCCCCCCCCCCCCCCCCCCGGAACCCTTGGGAGCTGCATGGGGGGTCGGTCTGAGGTTTGGTCGAGTTCCTTCAACCAGATGCTGGCATCTGAGACACACTGGTACTTTGTGAGCAAGTGGAAGCCCCAAACCTACCCCAGCAGACCCCGAAAATCGAGAATTTTAGGGGTTTAGGGTTTAGGGTTTAGGGTTTAGGGGTTTAGGGTTTAGGGTTTAGGGTTTAGGGTTTGGGGTTTAGGCGTGGGTACTTGTACGTAGCATTTTTGGTGCCCTGAATACGGTTGTAACTACACAGTTACCCCCCGCCCGCACCTGGAGCCCAACTTGTAAGTACCCATGAAGCTCCAAAGTGAACCTTTAAACTCTCGGAACCCTCTGGACCCTGAAGCCCTACAAAACCCCCTACCCTGAACCTACCCTAAACCCTAAACCCTAAACCCTAAACCCTAAACCCTAAACCCTAAACCCTAAACCCTAAACCCTAAACCCTAAACCCTACACCCTAAACCCTAAACCCTACACCCTAAACCCTAAACCCGAAACCCTAAGACCCTCTTCCACTTTTTTAAACGTGATCCTGTCAGCTGGGATCCCAAGTGGCACAGCAGGGCTGCTGGGAGGCTCCCGGGTAAGGCCGAAACGTGAACCCACATTTTCAAGGTGTGGGTTTTAGGGTTTAGGGTTTAGTGTTTAGGGTCTAGTAGCCCCAAACCCCAAGGCTTAGGGTTTAGTAGCCCTGAAACCCCAAACCCTAAACCCTCAACCCGGACGCTAAAAACCCTAGACCCCTAAACCCCTAAACCCCTTAAAACCTGAACCCCCCAAAACTCCTCAACCTAGAATCAAGACTTTTGCCGCCTTCAGCCCTGCGCCCCCCTCCCAAATCCGCCATGGCTCCGGCTCCGTGGGGGCAAAGCCCGGACATCGGCGCCGGTTTCGATTTAAGCTGGAGCATCCGCGCCTGCGACGGCGAAGCTCGTGAAACAAGAGAGGGTTTCGAAGGGTTTTTGGCCTTGCTCGGGCTGTTTGTTGGGTTTTTTGGGTTTTTTTGGGGGTTTTGGGGCTGTTGGGGCTTTTGGGGCTTGAGGGTCTGAATGTAAATCAAGGCCCCGAGCAAATCTGGACAGACGAAAAGTCCTTGGCCAGCCCAAAGCGCGTGCTCCCCGGATGAGCAAGAGAAGGACCCAGATCCCCCTTGTTTAGGGTTTAGGTTCCCTTACAAGCCCCTTTAAACCAAAAGGGCACCGGTTTGTTCCTGGGTTCCTCTTGGGTCTAGGCGAAGGTTTGTCAACCCTAAACCCTAAACCCTAAACCCTAAGCCCTAAACCCTAAACCCTAAACCCTAAACCCTAAGCCCAAAGCCCAAAGCCCAAAGCCCTAAACCCTAAACCCTAAACCCTAAACCCTAAACCCTAAACCCTAAGCCCTAAGCCCTAAGCCCTAAACCCTAAACCCAAAACCCGCCCAACGCCCTAAACCCTAAATCCTAAACCCTAAACCCTAAACCCACACTAAACCCTAAACCCTAAACCCTAAACCCTAAACCCTAAACCCTAAACCCTAAACCCTAAACCCTAAACCCTAAACCCTAAACCCTAAACCCTAAACCCTAGAGATTGTTGCTACTTGGAGGTTCATGGGTACTCACAAGTGTGGCTATAAGTACCCCAAGCAAGGCGATAACTCTACTTGGAGGTTCATGGTACTTACTAACCAATTATAACTGTACTTATAACCGTACCTAGGACCATATCAGGGCACTTGTAGCTACCTCGCCTATAACTCCATATAAGTACCCCTAAACCCTAAACCCTAAATCCTAAACCCTAAACCCTAAACCCTAAACCCTAAACCCTAAACCCTAAACACTCAACCCTCAACCCTAAACCCTAAACCCTAAACCCTAAACCCTAAACCCTAAAACCCTAAACCCTAAACCCTAAACCCTAAACTCTAAACCCTAAACCCTAAACCCTAAACCCTAAACCCTAAACCCTAACACCCTAAACCCTAAACCCTAAACCCTAAACTCTAAACCCTAAACCCTAAACCCTAAACCCTAAACCCTAAAACCCTAAAGCCTAAACCCTAAACCCTCACCTCTAAACCCTAAACCCTAGACCCTAAACCCTAAACCCTAAACCCTAAACCCTAGACCCTAGACCCTAGACCCTAAACCCTGGACCCTAGCTGGGATTCAGTCCAAAGGCGGCTGCGGGCCCTGAAATTTTTACAGCCTGCCAGGCAGGGGCTGACCCCCGTCCGGCTCCAAGTCCCAAGAGCTCCGGGTTTAGGGTTTAGGGTTTAGGGTTTAGGGTTTAGGGTGTAGGGTTTAAGGGTTAAGGGTTTAGGGTTTAGGGTCTAGGGTCTAGGGTCTAGGGTTTAAAGGGCTCCATGTGCGCAGGCATGAGGCCTCGGCGGTGACGAAAGGGCGGGGAGCTTACGGGGAAAATCAGGGTTGGTCCGAGAATCCGCAACCAGCGCCTCCCCCCCCCTTCCCCCCTCCCCCTCCCCTCCCCCCCTCCCCTCCCACCTCCAAGCCCTCCAGCACCTTTTTTGCTTCACCCATTTGCCCAAGCCCTACCGGTCCGCAAGACCTAAACCCTCAACCCCAAACCCTGAAGCCCAAACCCTAAACCCTAAGCCCCGAAACCCTTCAATTCAAGGTTACAGACAGGGCCGTTTCGGGCACAGCCCTTTTGGGCAAATAGATTTTTCGTGGCTCGTTTGGACACCCATTTCTTAATAGTATCATACTATGATTAGTAATCGTATTAGTACGGTTAATAGTATGATGATTATTCATAGTACCCTTATATAAGGGACTATTATCTGTCAATTTTCTTGTTGGTTCTTGAGTAAATAAACCTAAACCCCTAAACCCTAAACCCTAAACCCAAAACCGTAAACCCTAAATCCTAAACCCTAAACCCTAATTCCTAAACCCTAAACCCTGTAGAACATGTTAAAGTTCCCAGGCCCCTTGTGGCGAACCCGGCCGACCTCCCGGGCGACGAGGATGAGGACGATGAGGACGAGATGGAGGAGGCAAGGTTTGGGGTTTAGGGTTTAGGGTTTAGGGTTTAGGGTTTAGGGTTTGGGGTTTGGGGTTTGGGGTTTGGGGTTTGGGGTTTGGGGCTTGGGGTTTGGGGCTTGGGGCTTGGGGCTTGGGGTTTGGGGCTTGGGGTTTGGGGTTTGGGGCTTGGGGTTTGGGGTTTGGGGTTTGGGGTTTGGGGCTTGGGGCTTGGGGCTTGGGGTTTGGGGTTTGGGGTTTGGGGTTTGGGGTTTAGGGTTTAGGGTTTAGGGATTAGGGTTTGTGCACATTTGTATCCTGAACCCCCAAGAACTAGCCAGAGACTCCATCATCCCTGAATCCTTCAAGAATATGGTCAATTCCATGCACCTCTTTAGGGTTTAGGGTTTAGGGTTTAGGGTTTAGGGTTTAGGGTTTAGGGTTTAGGGGTTAGGCTTCAGTGTTTAGGGGCCGCCACCGCCCCCAAGGCGCTTTGTTGTTGGGAGTCGAACGCCAGGGTTTGTATAACTACAAAAGGGCAGGAACATCCTACCACCCAGATTCGGCCCTTGTTCCCTTTTTCCTCTTGGGCCTAGGAAACAGACTGGGTTTTACAATGGTATGCTTTAATACTTTTTTGGTTCTGGGTTCCTAATATAGCACTTATACACAAAAAAAGTGTATACTGTTTTTCCAGGGTCTACTTCAAAGTTCAAAGTAGGAAACATAGCGCAAGGTTTAGTGAGACGTGGAGGAGTCGACTGCCGCAGGGCCCAGATCGGGTTTGGGTTTGGGGTTTGGGGTTTAGGGTTTGGGGTTTGGGGTTTGGGGTTTAGGGCTTCACCCGAAACCCTGAAGCCTGGAATCCTGAAACCCCAAAAACCCCGAGACCCATCCTAGGCATCAAACCCTTAGAGATGTCTGACCAAGCCAGGAAGAGCACCAGGCGTCCTTGAGGCGCCCACAAGACTCTCCGGAGCAGGGTTTAGGGTTTAGGGTTTGGGGTTTAGGGTTTAGGGCTTGCGGGGTTCAGGGTTGAGGGTTTCGGGGCTTCAGGGACTCAGGGTTGCGATGTTCCCCGTTTTTCTGGCAGTCCTTAGGTAATAGGGATGCTGGGGGGTACTATAATCCCTATGAAGGACTGTGAGTACAAGGGGGAAACAGCCTAAGTTCAGGGTTTAGGGTTTAGGGTTCAGGGGAATCCCTATTAAGGACTGTGAGTATAAGGGGAAACATCCTAAGTTCGGGGTTTAGGGTTTAGGGCTCAGGGGCTCAGAGTTTGAGATTTGTTGGGCGGCTGTTGGGTTTGCTCGTGGGTTTACCTTGAGATGTTCCCCCTAATGCTACAGTCCTTAGGGATTATCGTACCCCCCTACTAGAATCCCTATCAAGGACTGCGGGTATAAGGGGGAACATCCCAAGGTTCCCGCAAGGCCTTTAGGGTTCAGGGTTCCTGCTTCATGCCCCGAAATGCAAGGGACATCAACCCTAAGCCGTCAGCCCTGAGGTCCTGGAGCTTGGCCTAGGCCCTGAGGCACTAAGGCCCTAAGGGACTAAGGCAGCTTCGGTTTAGGGTTTAGGGTTTAGGGTTTAGCGTTTAGGGTTTAGGGTTTAGGGTTTAGGGTTTAGGGCCCTCAACCCTCAGCCCTAAGGCCCAAAGGTGTAAAGGTGTAAGCCCTAAGCCCTAAGCAGCCCAGAACAGGCCTGGAACGTTCTCCAACTTCAAGGACGAACATGCGGCCGACACACAGAGCATGCAGCAGCAAGAGGCCGGGATTCTCAGGGTTGAGGGTTTATCGGATTCTGATGGATTCTTAGGGATTGTGAGGGATTCTTGGGGATTCCCGGGGATTCCAAAAGACTCCTAGGGCTTCTTAGCCCATACAGCCATCGTCCGCTTGCTCCATGATTTCCTCCTTCAGCCACTGTGACTGCATGGGGGCCTAAGCAAGGCGATTCTTCCATCAAACACCCGACTTTTCCTCCTCCTCCTCCTCCTCCAGGGTTTAGGGATTTAGGTCCCCTTGAGCTCCTATCATTATGAAGGACTTCCTACGCCCTAAACCCTAAAACCCTAAAACCCTAAACCCTAAACCCTAAACCCTAAACCCTAAACCCTAAACCCTAAACCCTAAGTATGAGGGTCTCTTCTGCAAGAGAAGGCCTCCCACGTGGAGGTTCGGCACGCCACAGTTCAGGCCTTCGGCCTCTTAGACGTGTGGTTTGGATGTTTAGGGTTCAGGGTTTAGGGTTTAGGGTTTAGGGTTTGGGGTTTGGGGTTTAGGGTTTAGGGTTTAGGGTTTGGGGGTTGCCCTAAACCCTAAACCCTAAAAGAACCCTACACCCTGAACCCTAAATCCTAAACCCAAGCAGCCCTGAAGTCTCCCAAACCCTGAACACCCCGAACCCTAAACCCTAAACCCCAAGCAGCCCTAGAGGGCCCGAAGTCTCTGAACGGAAAACAACCCTGAACCTTGACCCCAAACCCTAAACCACCCTGAACCACCATAAACCACCCTAATCCACCCTCTTTCACCCTAAACCCAAACCCCCTGGTCCAGACCTTTCATGAGGGGGCCCCTAGACCCTAAACCCTAAAACCCTAAACCCTAAACCCTAAACCCTAAACCCTAAACCCTAAACCCTAAACCCTAAACCCTCAACCCCAGACCCCCTTCGTCTCCAGGCCGGGGACAGCGAACACGTGGGCGACCGCGCCGGTCTGCAGTGGGGGGCCCCACTTGTCACTTTACTTTAGACTTGATGTGCTTCATGGCCTTCTGCCTTCGGTTTACCGGACTTACGTGTTTTGGGGTTTAGGGTTTCGGGTTTAGGGTTCCGGGGGCGGAATGCGCAACGGTTGATTCCCATCGGCGTTCTTAGTGTTGACACAGGCAGATTACCCCCCCCCCCCCCCCCCCGCCCCACCCCAAAGCCGACTACCTCAAGACTCTAGCGCCCCTGCAGAACCTGAAGTCCCAAGCCCCTAACCCCTAACCCCTAACCCCTAAACCCTAAACCCTAAACCCTAAACCCTAAACCCTAAACCCCAAAGCCCAAATCCCTGAACCCTAATGCCTCGGACCATCACCCGGGTTTCGGCTTGGTCTTTCTGGCTTAGGGTTCTTGTTTTTCAGTCTTGTTAAGGTTCAGGTGCAGGGTCTAGCCTAGGGTCTATAGGGTCTGGGGTCTAGGGTTTCGGGTTCAGGGCGCAAGCCCGCCCCCCCAAAAAAAAACCAACCGCCAAACCCTGAACCCTGGCACGCCCCTCGAAGAAGCCCTAAACCCTAAACCCTAAACCCTAAACCCTAAACCCTAATCCCTCAGCGATGGAGGCCGTGGCGTGCATTCTTCTTCAACACCGCAACTCTGGCTGCACTTAGAGTCAAGTTTAGGGCTTGGGGTTTTGGGTTGTTTAGGGTTTAGGGTTTAGGGTTTAGGGTTTAGGGTTTAGGGTTTAGGGTTTAGGGTTTAGGGTTTACGGTTTAGGGTTTAGGGTTTAGGCTCATCCCTAACCCCTAAAGCCTCTTAAGGAACGAGACCCCTCCGCAAATCCTCCCCCTTTCCCCACCTCCTCCACCCCCGAGCCCTTCCAACCCTTAGGGTTCAGGGGTGGCCTAGGGCTTGGTTGGGTTTGGGGTTTGGGGGCTTGGTTTGGGGTTTGGGGTTTGGGGTTTGGGGTTTGGGGTTTGGGGTTTGGGGTTTGGGGTTTGGGGTTTGGGGTTTGGGGTTTGGGGTTTGGGGTTGGGGGTTTGGGGGTTGGGGGTTGGGGGTTGGGGTTTGGGGTTTAGGGTTGGGGGTTGGGGGTTGGGGGTTTGGGGTTTAGGGTTTAGGGCTTAAGCCTGTCTGACATATACCCTGATCCCCGAACAAACCACAAGCGCTAGCAATGAGCAAGCTCTCATGCCTTCAAAATATATATATATATATATATATATATATATATATATACATACATATATATATATATATATATATATAGGGACTGCAATGCCCAAACCCATCAACGACCCCAAGCCCTGTGCACCCTAAACCCCAAACCTTAAACCCTGAACCCTAAACCCTGAACCCTAAACCCTAAACCCAGAACCCTAAACCCTAAACTTGGAACCAATGGAAACCACATCCAGGTGTTGTTGGCTGTCATGTGGTCTGGAGCCTCAGGGGGGGGAGGGGGGGGGGGGGGGGGGGAAAGAGGAAGGGGGGAGGGGGGGGGGGAGAGGGTTCCCAAGATGCTTCGTCGAACCACAAACCCCAAACCCCAAACCCCAAACCCCAAACCCAAACCCCAAACCCAAAACCCCAAACCCCAAACCCCAAACCCCAAACCCCAAACCCCAAACCCTAAACCCTAAACCCTAAACCCTAAACCCTAAACCCTAAACCTTTTTAAACCCTCAACCCTAAACTGCTCCTCCCTGACCCCTTCGGGCTCAGGGTTGAGGCTTTAGTGTTGCACCCTGGGAGGAGGCTTCGGTGGCTATCAGCCCCCTTTTTGTCATTCCGATGTGACTCTGGGACCTACAGTAGACACCCACAAAGGCTCCTTAGTCTAATTTCGGTTTAGGGTTTAGGGTTTATGGTTTGGGGGTTAGGGTGTATGTACTCCATTCAGTTCGACTCTATTCGGGACCCGAAAGCTACGGGTTCAGGGGTCTATGTTAGACATAGGGTCGAGAAGAATGGGCCCCTAACCACGTTTTTTGGAGAATATAGGGTCCCTTGAATGTACATATGAGGTCGATACTATACTAGGGCCACCTGAAGCCCAGCAACCCTAAACCCTAAACCCTAAACCCTAAACCCTCTCACCCCAGACCCCTGGCTTTGTCAGGTGGTGCGCATCCTTCGTTGCATTCTACGATGTCTACTATGACATCCCAGAGTTTACGAAGCCCGAGCCCGATTGTGGCAGAGGGTTCAGGCTTCAGGCTTCAGGGTTAGGGTTTAGGGTTTAGGGTTTAGGGTTTAGGGTTTAGGGTTTAGGGTTTAGGGTTTAGGGTTTAGGGTTTAGGGTTTAGGGTTTAGGGTTTAGGGTTTAGGGTTTAGGGTTTAGGGTTTAGGGTGTCGGGGCTCCGGGCTGCCGATTCCTTTCTCGCCCAAGCCTGGGCATGTTCAACCCTCAACCCTCAACCCTCAACCCTCAGCCCTCAACCCTCAACCCTCTCAACCCTCTCAACCCTCTCAACCCTCTCAACCCTCTCAACCCTCTCAACCCTCAACCCTCAACCCTCAACCCTAAAACGCTGCACCTTCACGGAAAGAGGTGCCCAGGCACGTGAGACAACGGTGGCAAGTCCCAATGTGTCAGGGAATATGCTCTCTGAAGTTGGAGTTCTGTGTGGTTCTACAGTGTTGTCTACATTACATACACATGTTTTCAATTACATGCAGTATTGTTGTATGGTGTTTGTGGCTCATGTGTGTTAAATACGCAAGTAAACATGTATCATTTATACGTACACCCTAAAATCCCTAAACCCTAAACCCTAAACCCTAAACCCTAAACCCTAAACCCTAAACCCTAAACCCTAAACAGATCTAGATGTGGCATGTCCGGGTTTAGGTTCTTCGGCTTCCGGCATTGCTGGGCCGGGGCCGGAATGGTTCTTCGGGTTTGCACAGGGCGCTCGTTCTGTTTGTCCCTTACTCCTAAACCCTAAACCCTAAACCCTAAACCCTAAACCCTAAACCCTAAACCCTAAACCCTAAACCCTAAACCCTAAACCCTAACCCCTAAACCCTAAACCCTAAACCCTAAACCCTAAATCCTAAACCCTCAACCCTAAACCCTAAACCCTAAACCCTAAACCTTTTGCCGAGGGGTCACTACGGCCTGCGCCCGGGTGAGGCTGTGGCAGCTTTGGGCATCAGAGGGCTCAGGGTTTAGGGTTTCGGGTCTAGGGTTTAGGGTTGAGGGTTGAGTTTGAGCTACCGGAGAGCCCAGAAGAGCACTGAAAGCCAGGTTTGCTTGGGGCTTAGAGCTTAGGGTTTAGGGTTTTGGGTTCGGGGTTTGGGGTTTAGGGTTTCGGGTTTTGGGTTGTCCGCGGCCCCACCTTACGCAGTCACCGGTTCAGGGCTGTAGGGTCTTAGGGTTCAGGGTTTGGGGTTTCGGGTTTAGGGTTTAGGGTTTCGGGTTTCGGGTTTAGGGTTTAGGGTTTCGGGTTTAGGGTTTCGGGTTTAGGGTTTGGGGTTTCGGTTTCAGTCTGTGTCAACTTTTCGGGGCGCGCCACCACGGGGGATGTGTGTCGTGGTCTGCGTGAAAGTTCTCGTTCCCCTTTCAACCCCGCAAAATCCGAATTCCCAAACCCTAAACTGTACAAGTAGGGCAGATTGAAGGCTACCAAACAAGCCCGCTCGGTGCGCGCGCCTGGGGGAAGGTTGAACACATGCACGCGCTCCTCGCGGAAAAGATCGAGACAGGCTACGCCTGGTTTAGGGTTTGGGGTTTAGGGTAGTTTAGGGTTTAGGGTTTAGGGTTTAGGATTTAGGGTTTAGGGTTTAGGGTTTAGGGCTGTTGTGCAAAGGCTAGAGACATAGCCTTGAAGTTCATGGTTCAGCGTTTGAGCCCTCTAAACCCTCAAGCCCTATAAACCCTAGACCCTCAAACCCTGTAAACCCCATACCCTAAAGCTAAAACCCTGGAGTCAAGGCTTCAGGGCTTCAGGGGCTCGAATTCACAAAGCCCTAAACACTAAACCCTAAACCCTAAACCCTAAACCCTAAACCCTAAACCCTAAACCCTAAACCCTCAACCCTCAACCCTAAACCCATCCCTTTGGGCAAGGCTGGGGCGAGGAGATCACGGAGCCACACGGTTTCAGCTGCAGCCCGGACGGTACCGCCGGCACCCTAGTTCCATGGTCTCTTCATGTGGGCCCTGAATTGGGTTTAGGGTTTAGGGTTTAGGGATTAGGGTTTAGGGTTTAGGGTTTAGGATATAGGGTTTAGGGTTTAGGGTTTTCGGGCTTTGGGTGCTTTAGGGGTTTGGGGTGTCGCCTTCTTGGGGCTTTGGGGTTGTAGGGTTTTTGCGAAATTTGGTGTGTTGGAGTTTGGTGCTTAGGGTTTTGGGTTTGGGGTTTGGGGTTTACGGTTTAGGGTTTAGGGTTTAGGGTTTAGGCATTAGGGTTTAGGGTTTAGGGTTAGGATTTAGGGTTCAGGGTTTCGGGTTTTGGGTTTTCGGGCTTTGGGTGCTTGAGGGGTTTGGGGTGTCGCCTTCTTGGGGCTTTGGGGTTGTAGGCGTTTTTTTGCGAAATTTGGTGTGTTGGAGTTTGGTGCTTTGGGTTTGGGTTTAGGGTTTGGGGTTTGGGGTTTGGGGTTTGGGGTTTGGGGTTTAGGGTTTAGGGTTAGGGGCTTCTAGGGCTTCAGTGGCTTAGGTCGTCCCATGTTTGGCTTCGTAGGGTCCCCTTAACCCCTTAGCCGTAAACCCCTGAGCCCCTAAACCCTTAAATCCCTAAGCCTCTAGAACCCCCAGACCCGTAAACCCCCCAAACTCTAAACCCTCAATCCTCACAACCCTTGGTAGGGTCCGTATGGGAGGGGAGTTGATGCGGGGTAGGTGCCAAGCGGATTATAGGGAACTGGGTTACATACCCTTGAAACCCCCTAAACTCTAAGCCCAAGACCCTAAACCCTAACCCCCCTAACCCTAAACCCCAAATCCAAACCCTTCTGGACCCCGTACTGCAAGGTCTTCGCGACACTTGGCCGCATCGACGGCAAGCGCTCGATCCTTCGAGGCGTGCCTCCGCCCGCCTGCTTCAGAGACCAAGAGCCCTAGTCACATCAGTGCCCTAAACCCCAAACCCCAAACCCCAAACCCTAAACCCCAAACCCCCAACCCCAAACCCCAAACCGAGTAGCCCTCTGTGGCTCCTGCGTCATCGCTGCTACTGTTGTGATCTTCAATTTGATTTCTCTTCTAAGTCCGAACGTTTTCTTAGACGTTGCCCTGACAAAAACTTACCTGATTCGCAGCTGGCCCAGCATTGGCTGGATCAAATCACTGCTGCTCTCACAATGCTTGATGACATAATTTCCAAATTGGCCAGACATGAAGATGCGGTTTGACCCGCACTCACCTGTCAAAGCGAACAGTATCACCTCAGAGTGTACTAACCACTCCTGTCTCACCTTCGACGTAACAGACTTCGGTCCGATTCAACCCCAAACCCCAAACCCCAAACCCTGAACCCTAAACCCTAAACTCTAATACCTAAGCCTTAACCCCTAAACTTTATTCCCAGCTCCGTAAACCCCAAACTCCAACTCCCAAACCCCGAACCCCAAACCGTCCTAAACCCTAAGCCCTAACCCTATTCCCCAGCCCCCTATTCCCCAAACCCTAAACCCTAAACCCCAAACCCTAAACCCTAAACCCGAAACCCTAAACTTTATTCCCTTCTCCGTAAACCCCAAATCCCAACTCCCTAACCGAGCCGCACCTGCAGGGCGCGCGGACGAGAGCGGCAAGGTCAACTTCGCGGGATCCCTCAGACTTAGGGTTTAGGGTTTAGGGTTTAGGGTTTAGGGTTTAGGGTTTAGGGTTTAGGGTTTAGGGTTTAGGGTTTAGGGTTTAGGGTTTAGGGTGTGTGGCTTAGGGCTCAGGGTTTAGGGGAGACTTCCGTTTTTTGGTGTAGGGAGCTTCATTTGTAAAAGGTTCTTGTTTTGTAAAGGTTTTTGTCTGTTGCTGTTCAGGGTTCAGGGTTTAGGGTTTAGGGTTAAGGGTTTAGGGTTCAGGGTTAGGATTTGTTCAGGCGCTTGTTGTGTTTTGGGGGTTAGGCGCCCCCAAACCGAAACCCGAAACCCTCAACCCTGGTCAGCTGTTCTTAAGGGGGGGGGAAAGGGTATGTAGCCCAAGGTTCCCGAATACTCCACTACTCACTAAGGCTCAAGCTTCAGTATGGTTTTCTAGGTACCTACCCCCCATGAAACCTAAACCCTAAACTAAACCCTAACCCTAAACCCTCCCCTCCTTCAGGACGCCATAATAAACCCTAAATCCTGAACCGTGAACCCTAAACCCTAAACCCTAAGCCCTTCAGGACTCTATAGGTTCTGGATCCTGTGCAGAGGAACCGGCGCCCAGTTGCGGCTCTCTCGCTCCCACGACTTTGCTGCAGGCGTGGCCTCGGGCGTAACCCTGATTCTCTCAAGCCTAAGCCTAAAACCTAAACCCCAAACCCTAAACCCCAAACCCCAAACCCCAAACCCTAAATCCTAAACCTTAAACCCTAAACCCTAAACAGTAAACCCTAAACCCTAAACCCTAAACCCTGCCTAAACCTTAAACCCTCAACTGGCGGCATTGTCTTGGCTGCTTGTCGGCACAGGGACCCTGCAAGGTTGGGATTGTTCGAGGATGGGTTGCCAAAGACCCCAAACCCTAAACCCTAAACCCGAAACCCTAAACCCTAAACCCTAAACCCGAAACCCGAAACCCGAAACCCTAAACCCTTTGTCTTTTGTCCCCTTAGGACTCCAGTAGCCGCCTTAGGAATTTATTGTTTTGTTTTTTAATCTAAAACTATATTTTCGTGCAGGTGCTAAGGGGAGTATAGTAGTCCCACTAGGATTCTTTGTTTTGTTTACTTATCTCCCGCGGGAATGTCGAACATGTTATACTTGTGGCAAGACATACCACCAAGTCATAGAGAGGGAAAGAGAGAGAGAGAGAGAGAGAGAGACATAGAGAGAGATCTCCAAGCCTGTAATGCGGAGCCTGCGGAGCATGGGTCGTATTGGCTCTTTTTACCTTCAGCTCTGGTACCAAGTCCTCCTGCTGAAAATCGAGGAGGAGTGGTTAGGGTCTGTTTTTTTGTTTAAGACTAGGTGGGCCCCACATTTTTCCTTCATTGGGTTTAAGAGAATCAGATTCAAGAACATTTTTCAATGGGTTTAGCTACTACTTGCTTCAGAGCCACCCAAAAACTATTCTTCCTGGGCAATCTAGTCTAGGGATCATTGTCATCTTTCGGGGGTTCTTTGAGCAAGTAGTAGTTAAGGCCGTAAACCCTGAACCCTAAACCCTAAACTCTAACACCTAAACCCTAAACTCCCTAAACTCCCTAAACTCCCTAAACTCCCTAAACTCCCTAAACTCCCTAAACTCCCTAAACTCCCTAAACTCCCTAAACTCCCTAAACTCCCTAAACTCCCTAAACTCCCTAAACTCCCTAAACTCCCTAAACCTAAACCCTAAACCCACCCCTGCGTCGCCGCTTTTGCAGCTCCCCACCGCTTTGCAGCTAGCGTTCCCACAGCTTCCGATCTGGGGGTTCAACAGAAGCCACAAACAATGTCCCCTGACGGGTTCCTTTAGAGCTTACCCCAGGAGCCGTAGTGCTGGGAAACCCTAAACCCTAAACGGCCCTAAGCCCTAAACCCTAAGCTTTCTCAGCCCCCTCGAATTCCCTGTAGCCAGCTGAAGAGCAAGTTGCGTCAGAAAGCGCCAAAGAGGGCTCCTAGGGAGGGTCACAGACCGCAAAGCCACCTTGCAGCCGTTTAGGGTTTAGGGTTTAGGGTTTAGGGTTTAGGGTTTAGGGTTTAGGGTTTAGGGTCTAGCAGGTTTAGAGGATTTGGGGTTTAGGCCCCCACCCGACCCCCCACCGCGCCATGTTCACCTTCACCCGGAAGCTTACCATCAATGTGGAGAACCACACACTGGAGAAGCAGGCCTCAGTGGAGGGTTTAGTAGATACAGGCACCCCAAACCCTAAACCCGAAACCCTAAACCCTACACCCTAAGCCCTAAACCCTAAACCCTCAACCCTAAACCCGAAACCCTAAACCCTGGGCCATATACCCTAAACCCTTGGGGTTTCTAGGGCTCAGTCGGGTTGAGTCTCGGTGTCTGTTCGGGCTTCCGGAAGCTTTTTTCAGTCGGCCGCAACACAGCGCATTCCGGGGCTTCACCTTCATGTAACATCACTCCCGAAGACCTATATACCCTAAAACCTAAACCCTACACCCTTTGCCGGCTACAAAGACCCTGGACGCTTGAAGGTCTAGGGTAGGGTTTAGGGTTTAGGGTTAGGGTTTAGGGTTTAGGGTTTAGGGTTTAGGGTTTAGGGTTTAGGGTTTAGGGTTTAGGGTTTAGGGTTTAGGGTTTAGGGTTTAGGGTTTAGGGTTTCGGGTTTCGGGTCTAGAGTTCAGGGGCTGTGCTGACAGGCCTTCCTGTTCTCCGGCGAGCACTTCGAGTGCGGTAGCTGGAAGAGCAGGCATCGCCAGCCACGAAACCCTAAACCCCAAACCCTAAACCCTAAACCCTAAACCCCAAACCCCAAACCCCAAACCCCAAACCCTAAACCCTAAACCCGAAACCCTAAACCCTAAACCCCACGCCCTAAACCCCAAACCCTAAACCCTAAACCCTAAACCCTAAACCTTAAACTTAAGATCCTGCCAGCGCCGGGAGGCAGCCTGTTGCGAAGATCGGTGAGTTTGCCGAGTTGCTTGGCTTGCATTGGCAGGGGTTCGGGGCTCTTGCGCATGTCCCCGTGCACATGGCCGTAAACCCCTGAGATTTCCGAAACCTCAACCCTAAACCCTAAACCCTACACCCTACACCCGAAACCCTAAAGCTAAAGCCTAAACCCTAAAGCCTAAGCCCTTAACCCTTAACCCTAAACCCTAAACCCTAAACCCTAAGCCCTAAGCCCTAGACCCTAAACCCTAAACCCTGAACCCTAAACCCTAAACCCTAAACCCTAAACCCTAAACCCTAAACCCTAAACCCTAAACCCTAAACCCTAGACCAAGGCTGGAGTTCGAGAGCCAGGCCATGACGGCCGGACTTTCGGGCTATGTGGCCACTTTTTCCGTGCAGTTATGGGGAGGGAGTTTGGGTTAAGGGTTTAGGGTTTAGGGTTTAGGGTTTAGGGTTTAGGGTTAGGGTTTAGGGTTTAGGGTTTAGGATTTAGGGTTTAATTCGGGTTCAGGTTTGAGAGGGTGGAGAGGGGCTTAGGGTTCAGGTTGAAGCCTGGCATGCCTGGTTAAAGCCCTAGTAAAAATGTTACTGGGCAAGGTCATTCTTTTACTGGGCAAGGTAGTTTTTTAACTGGGTAAGGTCATTACTGGGCAAGGTCATTTTTTTACTGGGCAAGGTCGTTCCATAAGTGAAATATGTTCTTAATGTTGTGGGATTCTTTGGGCGGGTGGGTATCTTTCTGGAGTAATTTCTGGACTAGTGAATGCTTGGACTTGAGATGAACCCTATACTCTAAACCCTAAACCCTAAACCCTAAACCCTAAACCCTAAACCCTAAACCCTAAACCCTAAACCCTAAACCCTAAACCCCAAACCCCAAACCCTAAACCCTAAACCCTTAGCCAAGCCCAGGTCTTCGGCACAGCAGACCACGGGCAGCTGCTCATCACAGCCCCACAGCGGCGCAGTGGGGGAAGGGGGGGGGGGGGTTGGGGGGTTGGTCTTTAGAAGAGGGTTTAGGGTTTAGGGTTTAGGTTTAGGGTCTAGGGTTTACGGGTTTGGGCATGTGCTTGCTGGGTCCGAGCCCCTCAGCTCTGTCGGCTCCAAGAGAACCACAAAGGGCTGTCAAAAGGATGTTCAGCACACCCTAACCTCCAGGGATGAAGACTCGTACCCCTAAGGTTGTACCCCTAAAGGTTCCCCTTAATGTAGTCTCAATATGGCCCTTATATTCCCTTAGGGATCCTGAAAAAGGGTCCCCAAAACCCAAGGGGACAACCTTAAGGGACCAAGGTAAAACCCCCTAGATAACCAGAAATTGCATGTTTTGTTTCAGCAACTTTTTGAAACCGATTAATCGATTGGCTGCATCCCTGGCTTCACGCAGGCCCCTAAACCCTAAACCCGAAACCCTAAACCCTAAACCATAATCCCTAAACCCTAAACCCTAAACCCTAAACCCTAAACCCTAAACCCTAAACCCTAAACACGTAAAGGGTCTGCGCCATGCTGCGTGTCTGGAGCGTTTCCGGGCAAGAGCTGCTCGCGGCGCCCGGGAGCGAGGCGCTTGAGACGGTGAGCCACTTGAAGCGCCACTTGCGAAGCCAGCATGGCTTCCCAGTCTGCCTTCAGCAGCTTCTACATGCTGCTATATCCCCCTTGGGAATGATTTTTGTTATAAATTAAATAAATAAATAAAAAAAGAATATATATATATATATATATATATATATATAAACCCCAGAGGATATTAGACATATTTTTTTCATCAGGGTCCTGCCGGGAGTCGAGGCCGGCCGCTGCTTAGAGGATGCTGCTCCGCTGGTTGGGCCCATCGACTTGCAGCTGGTGCTGCTCTCCGCCCTCAGTTTGGAGCAGATGCCTGAGGCTGCCTGTGAGTTTCTTGAGTAGCTGAGGGAGGTACACTTTACACTTTTTGGGATACTCTACAGAACTGAAAGTGTGCACTTTTTGGGGGGGCTTATGAACTCGGCAACTAAGGTTTCTTGAGTATGTTGCCGAGGCAGGCCATGTGGAAGTGGGCCGCG